>PISX010009614.1:0-74841 GCA_004024625.1 Mellivora capensis
CCTGGGTGGCTCAGTTGGTTAAGCAACTGCCTTCGGCTCAGGTCATGGTCCCAGAGTCCTGGGATCGAGTCCCACATCGGGCTCCCAGCTCCATGGGGAGTCTGCTTCTCCCTCTGACCTCCCCTCTCATGCTCTCTCTCACTCTGTCTCTCTCTCTCCCAAAACAAATAAATAAAAATCTTTAAAAAAAAAAAAAAAGGCTACCTTCAGCTCAGGTATTGATCCCAGGGTCCTGGGATAGAGCCCTGCATTGGGCTCCCTGCCCAGAGGGGAGTCTACTTCTCCCTCTCCCATTCCCCCTCCCCCTGCTCATTCTCTTTCTCTCTCTCTCTCTCTCTCAAATAAATAAATAACATCCTAAAACAACAATAATAACAACAAAAAGCTTGGGGAGAAGTTTGTAGATCAAGGTCCTTTAGTCCTCTGGAAGGCAGAGGAATATGGTGTTCTATATGTGACTCTCACAGGCCACAGCTGTTATCACAGATGTTACCCAATAAACATCTTTTGGAGTACACGGGGGTCCATTTACCTCTGCATTACTGAGGGGGAGTACATGGCTCTTAAGATGAGCAACTTCTGACTCGTTCAAATTTTTGATTCCATCTTTCTAGAATGATCTGGGTAACATCCATTCTAAGCATGAGAGTTTGCAAACAAAAACCTATTTTCTTCTTCAGTAAGAGATCCTTATCACGAGGATAGAATTTATGTAGAACATGAAATAGCAAGCCCTTCTGACAAGGGCTGCTCTATCCAGACACTTTTGTAGAAGGAAAATAACCTCTGAGTGGAAATAGGCCTCATTTTATTACATTTCACTGAGTCTTTATCTCTTTTGTTTCCCTTAAGACTGTATCTGTCTAGTTCTGGTGTAGGATGACCTGTTCTTTGGAACTTGTCTCCCATTGAAACCAACCATATCTAAGAGGCATCATAAATAGTTATTAGTTAATTATACAGTGAAATAGAATTGGAAAATAAACTCGCATGTAAAAAGCTGTTTCATAGATAACACTGCCCTAGTCAGTATGGGGTGTTAGAATACTATGGACTATAGAATACTATAAATAACAGAGATGTATTTCTCACAGTTTTGAAGGCTGGAAAGTCAAACATAAAGATACTGCCAGATTAAGTGTCCGGTGAGGGTTCACTTCCTGATTCAGAGTTGGCTGTTTTCTTGCAATAATTTTACATGTTGGAAGGACAGAGGAGTTCTCTGGGGCCTCTTGAGGAAGGGCACCAATGCCATTTGTGAGGACTCCACAATCATATCCCAAAAGCCACCCCCAAATACTATCACACTGGGGATTATGTTTCAACATATGAATTTAGGGGAATGCATTCTATAGCAAACATATAGCAAACATATCTCAAGAAAAATCATCTGTTAAATGATGTAATAGATTGTAAAAAATGTCCACAGCACCTTCCATTAAGGAGTGGGATTTCTTTCCACATCTCTTGAATGTGGATTTAGCCATGTGTTTTAATTTGGCGAATGGGTGGGGCGCCTGGGTGGCTCAGTGGGTTAAAGCCTCTGCCTTCGGCTTGGGTCATGATCCCGGGGTCCTGGGATTGAGCCCCACATTGGGCTTTCTGCTCAGCAGTGAGCCTGCTTCCTCCCCTCTCTGCCTGCCTCTGTCTACTTGTGATCTCTGCTTGTCAAATCAATAAATAAAATCTTTAAAAAAATTGACCAATGGGATACTAACAAACTTGTTGCAAGGAGAGTCTTAAAAAATGTGTGCATAAGAATGTGTTCTCTGGCTGTGTTCAAAACTCATTCATCATATAAAGAAGCTAGACTAGCTATGAGTAAGTCTAGACACAGAAGCCTATCTTAAAAAGAAAAGTAGATGTGGCTTTTTCCAGTGGAATGGACTATATCTTATACATGGAAAGCTACACATTTTTTGAGAGTAGGACAAGTACAAACTAAGAGACTGAGACAGTTTGAAATGAAAGGACACTTTGTTTCCAACTATCTGTGGGTGGGCAACAGGCTGCAAATTCTACTCTGTTAAAAGCATGGCCATTTCATTTACAAAAAGAAAAGTGCCTCAGAAGACAGAACCAAAATCCCAGAGGGCACAGCCATGGAGAATAATGAACTAGAAAATAGAGAGCCATTGCCCAGAGGGCAGCATAGTCTGTCTCTGCCATAAGGAAACTGGTAACTCATACACACCTGAATGCTAAAATTGCTATTGACTAGTGAACGCTATGAGGATTACATTTGTTTATTGTGGTTATTTTGATCTTGGCTCTCTACTGAATAGTAGGTGTATTTAGTTTTGAAGTCTTTGAGTCAAGATGAACTGAATCTGCGTATCCTCACCTAGATTTACAAAAGATGCAGAGCATGTGATACTGGACTTGAGACTGATGCCATAATCGAAAGAGACCTTTGGGAGTCCTGAGAGAATTGAGGATATTTGGCATGTGGAGAGGATGAAATAATTGAGACCATTGTTATTAATGGTCAAATTAATTGTGACATTATACAACATTCAATTGTAGGGGGTGGAATTAAAAAAAAAAGACTATAGTATTTTGCAGTGACTCCCATAAAGAAGTTGAGTCTATTTTTCTATTCCTTGAATTTGGACTTGGTTTTGTGACTTGCTTTGGCTAATGGGATGTTATAAGCATAACTGAAGCATAGGCTTGAAATGAGCTTGAACGTTTAAGTTTGTTTTCTTGATGCTTTTGTAACATGGTTCTGTGTAGAAGCTTTGGCTAGCCTCCTAGGCAAAAAAAAATATGTAACTTGTTTCTCCTATTGCCTCTGACAACAGCTAGGCATATGAATGAGGCCATCTGGGATGATGCAGTCCCCAGCCAATCTGTTAACTGACTGCACATGCAAGAGTGTGAGCCAGGTCTTGACCTGGAGAACTGTACAGAAGAATCCTAGGGTAAATAAGATACCACTTTAAGTTCCTAAATTTTGGTGTGGTTTATTATGCAGAAAAAATTATACAAATAATTTTAGTGAAATAAAACTTTATTTGAATATTCTCAGTGAAAGTTGTTTAATTTTGCTGAAACCTTGCAAAATGTATGACCAGAGTTCAAAGTACATGTAATCCTAGAATGAAAATGGAAAATAAATGTAATTAGGTTGGTTTAATAGTAAAAACAGGTGCAGATCTGAGACATGAGAGTGATTTTAGGATCCTGTGTTATAATAACATGATTATAAAACATATTAAAGCAGAATTCTGAGGATCAGACCTATGAGGAACTCCAACTTCTAAGGGAATAAGAATGAATGACTACTCCCAAACACACCAAAATAATAAAGTTGAATATGAAGGCCCTTAGAAAACAGCAACTAATTCTACTTCATTTTATTTATATATTTTTCATCATATGTACTCAATATAAAAAATTATAAGGATAGGGAAGAGAAAAAGTTATATTTTCAATCCCCATACAATCTGCTGTTAATATTTTGATTCAAATTCTTTCCAGACACACAGAATTGGTATTAAAATGTGCTTATATCCTATTATTTTCACTGCATAATATGTCCTGAGTACTCATGTAATTAAAGTTCATTTACTGAACATTTAGTTTGAATCTTTAATGCTCTGTTTTAGAGCTAGCTCCTAATGTGTTTAATAAATCTCATACTTTAAATTTTAGGTTGTTTTAGCTTTTTTGAATTTATTAGAGTGATGTTTGCTACCTAGAGTATATATTGCTATTTATTAGAGCACGCATAGTTATTTGTCTGCCTCTGTATTAGTTTTTCAGAAGAAAGTAATGTTTATGAAATAATATACACATTAAAAATTTAATGGATATTTTCAGTTGGTCCCCCCAAATTGTACCTGTAACTTATGACTGTCTGATTTACTAGACTTTCATGAACATTGAGAGTTTGTCATTGGAGAGAGAAAAGGGATATTTCATTTTTCTTTCTTTTTGCTTCTTTTCATATGTTTTTGAAAAATTTTTTTTATGGTTATGGGTTATTTGTATTCCCTCTTTTATGGTTGTATGAATTTTTTTATATTCATTTTTCATTTTGGTTGGGAATTTGATATTTTTCTTCTCATTTAAATAAAATTTATACTAATATAAGGATATTATTCTTTGTCATACCTGGAGCATATATTTCCTTACTTTGTTGTTTGCTTTTGAATATTTAATATTATAATTTGTTTTAGGGTACAGAAGTTTAAGATATTCTAATTTAATAGCCTGTTACTTTGTGATTTACTTACTTTAAAAGTTCTTTTCCATGGGTGCTGTTTGTTCATTTATCTTTGGTCAATAATTCAATATCTCCTTCCTTATATTTCCTTTGGGTTTCTTCTGTTCTTTCACTTTTTAGAGATGAATACTTAGATCATTAATTTTCTATTCTTCTGCTTTTCTTCATAAGTATTTATAGTTACACATTGCTGCTTAACTTTACTTGCATTCCAAAAGTTTTTATATCGTATTTTAGTTATTACATAATTTGACATATTTTAAATTTTATTATATATTACTTTTTAATCCCTGAATTATATATACAAAATATTTTATTTCGTATACTTGTACAAAAATATTTTATTTGTATATATATAATATTTTAAAATGTATTTCTTTTTTAAATATAATTTATTATTTTTTATTAACATATAATGTATTATTAGCCCGAGGGATACAGGTCTGTGAATCGCCAGGTTTACACACTTCATAGCACATACCTTCCCCAATGTCCATAGCCCCACCACCCTTTCCCTACCCCTCTCTCCCTGGCAACCCTCAGTTTGTTTTGTGAGATTAAGAGTCTCTTATGGTTTGTCTCCCTCCTGATCCCATCTTGTTTCATTTATTCTTTTCCTACCCCCAAACCCCCACATTGCCTCTCAACTTCCTCATATCAGGGAGATAATATGATAATTGTGTTTTTCTGATTGACTTATTTTGCTAAGCATAATACCTTCTAGTTCCATCCATTGCAAATGGCAAGATTTCATTTCTTTTGATGTCTGCATAGTATTCCATTGTGTATATATACCACATCTTCGTTATCCATTCATCTGTTGATGGACATCTAGGTTCTTTCCATAGTTTGGCTATTGTGGACATTGCTGCTATAAACATTCAGGTGCACGTGCCCCTTTGGATCACTACGTTTGTATCTTTAGGGTAAATACCCAGTAGTGCAATTGCTGGCTCATAGAGTAGCTCTATTTTCAATTTTTTGAGGACAAAATATGTTTCTTTATCAATTTCTAACTTAATGTTATTTGCTCTGGCACCAAGGTCCAAGTGATACCAATTCCTGAAATTTGTTGAGACTTGTTTCTTGGATCCATAATGAAAATAATTCTTTAAAAAACCTTTGTTTGAGAACAACTTATATTATCTACTTGTTTATTGCAAAGTTCTACATGCATCCATTAAATCAACCTTGTTAATTTTTTGTTCAAATTTTGAATAATTTTACTGAAGGTTCTGTCTCTTACACCAAGTAAAAATCGAAAGGGATGCATAAATTTCCCACTATGTTAATGAATTTACCATTCTCTATATAACATTTTTCTCTATATTTTGAGGTTGATCTTAAGTGCATGAAAGTCAAGAATAATTATTATAAAAGTTCTATCAAGAATAGAACTTTTATTGTTATTTACTTATCTTCTCCCTAAGTTTTTTTGACTTAAAATCAAAATTTTTTTTGGTATTAACTTAGTTTTACTAGCTCTTGTGGTTAGTATTTTTCTGTTATACTTTAAGCCATCTTTTCTTACTTTCAGTTTTTTGTCATTATTTTAGATTAATTTCCTATTAAGAGCCTATGGATAGTTTAAAAATCGAATTTTACCATTTTTTAATGCAAGTTTTTCCCATTTACATTTATTGTGGTTATTGTAAAAAATCATATAGAATATATTTAATTGACATCTTGATATAACTGAATAGATATTTTCTACCATTTTATTTTTTTAAGGGTTATTTATTTGAGAGAGAGAGAGAAAAGACTAGTGGGGGGAGGGGCAGAGGGAAAGAATCTCAAGCAGACTTCCTGCCAAGCCCAGAGCCTCATGTGGGGCTCAGTCTCAGGACCCATGAAATGATGATCTGAGCTGAAACCAAGAGTTGGGTGTTCAACTGACTGAGCCACTGAGGTACACTTTTCTACCATTTTAATTTTCTATTTCTGTTTGCCCCACTTTCTCTATGATTTTTTCTCCTTCCCCCACCAATGACTTTTTAATTTGCTTACATTTTCTGTAATTTCATACTATTTATAGAATGAAGGTAATTTCTTATTTCATCTTTCCTCTAAGACCCAATTATAATCAAGAGCAATATTCTTCTTTTCAAAATGTCTACATATCTATAGTTTCCAAATTAAGAATGATTACTTTTTAAAATGAAATCTACAAAAAGATACTTATAAAATTTTAAGTTGTAGGAAATAACTAAGTTACAATGAACAAGCCATTTTGTTCTAATTTTCAGCAACTTAGTCCTGTTTTTCATCAACACAAAGGATTTCAACTTCAGTGATCACATTTATAGGACACTCTAGTTTTTACATCCTTTGCAATGTGAACACTGAATCCATGATATGATTTTGGGGGCTTAGAACTAGACCCAAAAAGGACAATTTGCAGTTGATCTAGATGATTCTAGGAAAAATATTAGCAATGGTGCAGTGGTAATCTCAGAAAATTCCCCTTTAAGCTAAATAGAATAAAAATAGACTCACAATGAGGAAACTATCTCCAGGCATCAGTGCTTTTAACTTAACATCAAGATCATATGGAAACTGGATTCCAAATTTAATACCACTGGTAGATAATTCCCTAATAAATCCAGCCCATCCTTTTGAAATCTTACCAATAACTACTTCTTCATCCAGAGACAATAACTGAAAGAAAAAAATACAGTATTAGATAAAATCTCTAAAATAAAAAAACAGGTATTCCTATATCAATTTTAGTATTTAAATATGACCCATATAAGTTATAATCATGCTGATTGTATCCTGTAATAAACAGAATGTGCAATATAGACACATAATAGCTTGGAAAAACACTATAGACAATATCTACATAAAAGGAGATTTTCATATTGATTGTATACAACTGATTATATAGCTCACCCCTGAATAACACAGGGGTTAGGAGTGCTGACACCCCTGAGCAGTTAAAAATCCGTGTATAGCTGTTGATTCCTCCAAAACTTAACTAATAGCCTACTGTTGACCAGAATGTCTTACTGATAACATAAAGTCTGTTAATAGATATCTTATATGTTATATATATTATATACTGTATTTTTATAATAAAGCAAGCTAGAGAAAAAAATGTTATTAAGAAAATCATGAGGAAAAGAAAATATCTTTATGGTGCTGCATATATATTTATTGGAAAAAATCTGCATGCAAATGGACCTGTGCAGTTCAAACCTGTGGTGTTCAAAGGCCAACTATATATGATATATATGGTATTTTATATATGAAAGTATACATAAATTATATTAATATATATGCTTAAGAAAGAAGGAGAGGAAAGAAAGACAGGAGAAAGAAAGTTTCCTTTTCTTTAAAATCAAAACATGCTAAGGACATATCTTTCAAAAAATACCTTCCCATACCTGTGCCCCCTTCAGCCAGGGAAAGGAGTAGGGTAACAGTGAGGCAAGTCATATAAGTGTATAGTCAGTTTCTGGTTTTTTTTTTTTAAGATTTTATTTGTTTATTTGACAGAGAGAGATCACAAGCAGGCAGAGAGGCAGGCAGGGGCGGGGGAAGCAGGCTCCCTGCTGAGCAGAGAGCCCGATGCGGGACTCGATCCCAGGACCCTGACATCATGACCTGAGCCGAAAGCAGAGGCTTAACCCACTAAGCCACCCAGGTGCCCCGTCAGTTTCTGTTTTAACTTAAATTTTTATTTATAAATTTTATTCATAAAGGATTTGCATTAATTTTGATCTAAAAGGATTACATTCAAGTATCATTTACCTTAATTACTAAGTTTTTTGGTGCTTTCTTAAATCTTATACTTGATATGATTGGCTTATTTCCTTTACCATAGTTTACCTGTAACTAGCTACTTCTTTATGTTTTTCCTCTTCTTCATAACCAAAAGTGTTGAAAAATTGCCCATATTCCTGCCCAAGATGAATTTTTCACAGAATTGTGACCTTCCCTTCTTATTCTTAGAGCTTACCCAAGAATGCCCACTATAACATGACCTTGCTTCAAACTTAGAAGAAATAGGAAGTATTTCATGCACCTCAGAGAAAGTCCTGAAGAACTTGAATAAAGTAGAATTTATTATAATGTGAGATATGAAACCATGCACTGAAAGCATTTCATTTTTTGATGTCATTAATAATGAGCCAAGGTAGCTTTGGCTTCTAGAGTTTTATGCATAGACCACTCTGTTACATTGGTTTTCAACTTCAAATAAAGACTAGAGTCCTGTGTGCTTATTTTATTCAAGTTTTTCAAACTAACCATATTATTGTTGTAATTCATTTGCTTAAATATGTTTACTTAATCACATATGCAGGTGCCAATCAGAATCAGTTTCACTAAACTGAATTAACATAATTTTAGAGAAGGAAAAAAATCAGGTAGACATCATTTCAGATATTAAAAAACAAGCAAAACTGTGTTTAATAAAAGACTGAGAAACAGAACTTTTTTTCAAATCAAATGTCTTATCAAACCAAGACAATATTTTCTGCTGTTTAAGAATCCAGATTTAACTAAGTGTAGTAGGTTTTTTATTTTATTAACTGTATTTAGTATTTTTAGTAGTTAACTTCCCAAATTATTATCTGAATGTTGGCCATAATCTGAGAAATATATCAGTAAGCACATAAAAATTTAAGAAAATTGGGGGCACCTAGGTGGCTCAGTCAGTTAAGCATTTGTCTTTGGCTCAACTCATGATCCCAGGACCCTGGGATTGAGCTTCCCCCATCAGGCTCCCTGCTCACGGGGAGTCTGCTTCTCCCTCTCCTTCTGCCCCTTTCTCCCTTTGTGCTCTTTCCTTTTCTCTCAAATAAGTAAATAAAATATTTTTTAAAAAATTGAACAAAATTGTATCATAACAGTTTCAGAATTTTACAAAAATTAACATTAATATATTATTTATAATTAATGCCCAATTATGTCATTGTTCTTTGCAATAAAGTTTATTTTTCTCTTCCAATATTCCTTGAAGTATTAAATACAAAATTTGTTGTTTGATAATTATATACCTGAAATATAGCTTAAAAAGATGTCTTAAAAGCTGCATAAACATGTAGGGCTTAATGATGCAAGGAAACCATGTATTAGAAATTCAATTTAAAAAAAGTCAAATAGTCATAACATCATGATAACATGTTTTTATATTATCTTAATTAAATTTAATAATGTATTGCAAAATAACCAAATAACCAATTTGAACATGATTATCTTAAAACATAACTACTCACAGTAAAATTTAGATCCTGGAGACAGTTGGAAACCACAAATGGCCCTCTTATTTTCATTATATCCTTCTTATTCTCATTTTTTATTTTAAACATTGGCAAAAATGGGTGAAAGTATTGGTATACATATCCAATTTTTCACCAGGAGGAGCTTCAACTTGTAGCTACAAAAGATTGAGAAATGTAGTATTGATCAAAGGAGATTTGTTTGATTTGTGAGCAACGAATTAGTTATGTGCTACCTCTTACCATATTTTACATAGATGAAGAGAACTTCCTGTGTTTAAAGCATGTCCTATATTTGGGCATGGATGTAGAAGTGAAAAATCCTCAGGATTTAGATACTGAGACCCTTGAGGTGAGACTTGACGCTACAGGTCACTCACCACATGAAATGTGGACAGGATACTAAACTCTCTGAAATTCACTGTCTATTTGCAAATAGGGGATAATTTTTAGGTGGTTATGAAGATCACTTTTTAATTGCCATGTCCATAAGACATGACTTAAAATACAGTCACACCCACAATTATTTTTATTACCAGTATGCCAAGAACTTTTGTCCCTCTATGCAAATGTAAATATGATTTCACTGAAATACTTTGTTTATTGTGATTCAAAGCCCAGCTCAGAGATTGATTGCTTAAATTATAGTATACCATACACATGATGGGTTACTATCCAGCCATTTGTAAGAATGAAAGAAGCCCTATACATACTGATATAATCTTCAAGTTATAGTGTATGTGTTAGAAAATTGTAGAAGTGGAGCACCTGAAGGTGTCTGGGTGGCTCAGTAGGTTAAGCTTCTGTCTTTGGCTCAGGTCATGATCCCGAGGGCTGGGGATTGAGCCTACATCATTGAGCCCCTGCTCAGCGGGGAGCCTCTTCTCCTCTTTTTCTGCCACTCCCCCTGCCTGTGCTTTCTCTCTCTCTGTGTGAGTATCAAATAAATAAAATCTTAAAAGAAAAAAGAAGAAGAAGAAGTAGTGGGGCGCCTGGATGGCTCAGTTGGTTAAGTTTTGGGTCTTGGTTTCAGCTCAGGACAAGAACTGTGAGCTCCGAATTGTGAGCTCAAGCCCAGAGCCAGGCTCCATGCCCAGCTTAAGATTCTCTCTCTCCCTCTTCCTCTGCCCGCCCCCCAAATTGTAGAAAAATATCTGCCACTTATGTTAAAAAGACACA
The DNA here is from genome assembly GCA_004024625.1 of Mellivora capensis. Taxonomy (NCBI): domain Eukaryota; kingdom Metazoa; phylum Chordata; class Mammalia; order Carnivora; family Mustelidae; genus Mellivora; species Mellivora capensis. The sequence continues at coordinate 10,636 of PISX010009614.1, forward strand.
TGTATGCCATACATATGTATGCACTACACAAATACTCATAGAATAATTCTGGAAGAATATTTAAACTCACAAAAGTAGTTTCCTCTGAGGAGGAATATAAGAGGAATATAGGAGAGCTAAGAAACAAGAGTTTGAGAGGTATTGTTTCCCCAGAATATTTTTGTTTCTTTCTCGCTCTTCTTTCTTTTTCCCTTCTTTCCTTCCCTTTTCCCTTCCTTCCTTCTTTCCTTTCTTCCTTCCACCATATATAAGTATTATTCATTTAAAATATAAATGAAGATGCTAATTCAAGAAGGTGGCAGTGGTGATGTAGTTTGTGAATCTTCTCAAACCTCTCTGAAAAGAACAGAACAAGTATGATAGCTGAACAAAGCCAAACCACTATCAAACTCTATCAAAAGTAGATGGAAAAATTATAGCTCCACATCTCAAAATAGAATTAGATGTAGTGAAACAAATGACAACAACAAGATATTCCTGAGATCCAAGGAATCCAGATACCACTAACAAGAAAGGAAAGAAGGGGATCCCACTCAGTGAGAGCTCAAAGGACCAGTCTGAGAAACACAGCTGAAAATGGGATGGGACTTCCCAGCCCCTGATTTGCTGCACTCCATTCAATACCTAAGAAGCACATGCAAAGAAATGCAAATAAAAAAACAATAGTTTGGATAGAGGACTTCTAAAAATCTAAATATCTTGTGATCATGACTGCCTGAAAAAAATTCCAGTGTTGTATATTATTTTTACTCTGCAGATATGTGGTACAAATATATAATTTTCTCTCTAATATGCTTCATTCCAGAAAATTCTTTGTAGCCAAACCCAGTGTTTTAACAGACTGCTCAGTTTTGAGGCTTTTTTGAAGGAACTCAAATACATTCTAAATCATATAGAAATAATATTTACTGACCTTTTGTAGGTAGCAGTTTCTTTTTTTTTTAATTTTTTTTTAAAGATTTTATTTATTTACTTATTTGACAGAGAGAGATCACAAGTAGGCAGAGAGGCAGGCAGAGAGAGAGAGAGGAGGAAGCAGGCTCCTCGCTTGAGCAGAGAGCCCCATGCTGGGATCGAGCCCGATGCTGGGATCGAGCCCGATGCTGAGATCCCTGAGATCATGACCTGAGCCGAAGGCAGAGGCTTTAACCCACTGAGCCACCCAGGCGCCCCTAGGTAGCAGTTTCTTAAAGCTTTATGCACAGTAATGACATCACAGCCTAAATTATCATAAATTGTCATGGTAAAAGATCCTGAAGACCCACAGAGGTATTGGAGGAAACAATTACTTCTCTCTTCTGCAAAATAAATTCTTTGTCCTTGATTGTTCATGACTTCATAATTTTTACTAGTTTCAAAATAACTGAGAAGTAAAGAGTGAAGCAATGTGGTGATTTATTAGTGGTGTGAGACTTATATAAATTGCCTATCAAATTACCTTCATATATTGAATGTACATTTGATAATAAACTACTAGGTTTTAAGTCATTTATCTTCACTGGTATCTTAGTTTCTCCTTACAGAAAAATAAAATAGATATGCTTGCTACTCTCTGGTTATATTTACTGCTAAAATTCTATGCATACCTTTTTTTTTGGATCATTTTTGAATTTCTGAGAAATTAATCCATTTTATTATTAATGTTTTGAGTTATGTTAAATTTTATTCCTCTTCGTCTTTTTCTTCTAGGACATGAAAACGACATTAGGTGTTTAATCTGGATAGTAGAATATGTGCTGCCGAAGCGAGCACTAATCTGGATTGTAGAAAAGGAATTTAATGATGCTAAATTGAGGGAGACAATAAGCACTCATATATATTATCCACATAAGATAATAATCAAATTCATCTCTTTTACAACCAAAGGGAAATATTATATTTTATCCTAATAATTTTACTTCTGTGATCATGCAAACAAAACAATCCTACATTTAAAAAAATGCTTTCTACACTAAATGTTCATTACTGCACAACTTAAAAAAGGAAAAGTAAAATGGAAGCAAAGTAAATATCCAACGAGTGGCAATATGTAGTATCCCCTCTGAGGATTATTGTATTGCTATTTAAATTGTTTGCTTTAAGATAAATAAAAATAACAAAAACAACAAAACACCTTAAGTGAATAAATATAAAAAATTATATGGACAATGAATAAAAGTGATTTTTAAAAATTAATCAAAAGAATATTTTTTAAAACCCTTCAGAAAAAATGTATCAGTAGTGGTGCATAGTTGATATTTTTCTCCTACTTTTTAAAATTTCAGGTGTTTTTGAATGAGTATGTTTAATGAGTATATGTTATTCTAATATATATTTAGCATTTTGTTTTAATGTTACCCTTTAACACAGGTAGTTAAAGAATTACCTCATTTTAAGTGATTTTTGAGCATATGAACATAATTATGTTTTTGTATTATATAAACATATTTGAAAGATATTCATCTTTTTAAAAAATTTATTTATTTATTTGAGAGAGAATGTGTGCTTTCAGGTGGGAAGGGGAGGGAGAGGGAGAGAGATAATCCCAAGCAGTCTCCCCGCTGAACATGGAGCCCAATGCAGGGCTTTATCTTATTATCTCAAGATCATGACCTGAATCGAAATTAAGAGTCAGACTCTCAACTGGCTGAGCCCCACCAGGTGCCCTGAAAGATATCCATTTTTATTTAATATTCAAAGGTAAATCATGATTCAATACTTATGAAAAAAATGTTTTCTGCATTTTTAATTAATTTTTATGAGTAGAATTTACATAAGCATGGCACAAATTTAAAAATGCAAAAGAGGGTATAAAATTAAAAATAATTCTTTCTCTGGGCCTATTCTATTTCCTCTTCCTCAGTTTTATATGTATCCTTCTTGAGATATCTCAAACATATGCGAAGCCTAAATAAACACATAAACAAACACATATTTCTGACAATTCTACAGAGCCCTCATTCTTTTAAATAAATGCTCAATGTTAAGTTATGTGAAAGTATCATAGAGCAGTAGTTCTCAAATTTTTAGCCTGCATCAGAACCATCCGGAGGGCTTGATAAAGCACAGACGGTTGAACCCCACCTCTGGATTTTATGATTTAGTGGGTCTGTGATGAAGCCTAGGAATTTGATTTCCAAAATGTTCCCAGATGATGTTCAACCTGGCAGTCTGGCAACCATACTTGGAGAATAACTAGTTATCCCTATAATATGGATGGCTAGATTTTTCTCAATATTTTTGCTATTTTACTTCTCTCTTAACTTTTATGACCTCATACTGTACATTTTATTTAAGTATATTCACCCATATTTCAGGGAAAGCCCAGGTCTGACTCTTCTTTGATTTTCTCAAAATAGCTAGCATATGTCTTGTTCATTATAGGTTCTCAATGGGAATTCTGGAATAAATGGTTATTCAAAAAATAAATTGTTCAGTGTAGGGCAGCAGAAAAAAAAACAAAGAAAATGTTCATTTGTAATATGCCTAAATTGAAAAGCTTTTATGAATTAAATCAAACCATAAATGTCTATTTTAGTCTTAGATCCTCTAATGTATATATAAAATGTTACAGTAGTGATTATTATTTTTAACTAGACACTGATTTCATTTTATTTACATGTATTGTAGCTTCATATATGTGAAAGAAATACTTGTACTAAATTGAATAGATAAAGATAAACAGTTGCATTCTAAAGGACAATTTCTCAGACTTGGCTGTGGCATTGGACTGCGTAGAAACTTACTTGGATTCTGCTTCTACTAGTAGAATTCCTGAAGGATATGGAATCACTTCTTCTCTGAAATACCTGTATTTGAGGAATTTAGGATGGGAAAATCCTTTCAGGAAATAGACCTACTGTTGAGCAAGACTAACAGTGCATACTAGAATTTTCAGTAATGATCTGGAGCCAATATGTTTGTCCTTTTCCATGAGAAAACTACTGTTGCATTTATCTTATCATCAACTATGACTCCATATATACTATGTCTATATATTCTGTTCATATTTCAAGATTTATTTTTTCCCAGACACATCAAGCTCTTTAATTTATAGGAAGTGACTGAACTACAGCACAAGAAGTTACATATTCAAGAGTGAATATATCAGTGTGTTTGGCACATACCTTCCAGAAGATCAAAACATTGACACACTAGTAACTGATTTATCTAATAGAGTAGAAATAAAGATAGATGGTATGAAGTAATTAAACTAAACTTAAAGCACCTACCAAATACACATATACATTAATATCTATATTTAGGATATTTAAAGTAATTGACCCTTATCAACATCTCTCATTTTTTCTGTTAAATGTCTTATACTAGTCTAAGTGTGAAGTGTTTTTTTAGCTATCCATACATAGTATGCTCTAAAAATGTTTTTATTGAATTTTAAATAATTTACAAGTACTGTTAGACATTTAGCCAGAGCAAAATTATAGGTTAAAAATAATTATAAAGATGACTTAAGTAGAAACCCAAACCTATCATGCAAGGGGGTAAAATTGCTTGATACTCTCTTTTGAAAAGTAAAGGATGAGGGGGAAAAGGTCTTCTATTCCATGTGAAAGATAGTGAGGACTATAAGAATTTACATGCTGTGATTTTCTGTGACCAAATTGATACCCTTTGCCAGATTTAGTAATACAAAATAAAACAAAGCTAAAAAACAAAACAAAACAAAACCCAAAAAACCCAGGATGCTCAGTTAAATTTGAATTTCAGTTAAATACTGAGTAATTATTACTGTAAATATATGTCAAATAATGCATGAAAAGTACTTAACCTAAAAAATATTTATTTATCTGAAATTCAAATGTAACGGTGTGTCTTGTTTTTTATCTGGCAATCCTATGAATAGACAAATGCAAAAAAGAAAAGAGGGTTTTCAACCCCCTGCCACTTGGTGGATTTCAGAGATTAAAATTAAAAACAACAATATGTATGCAAACTTATGTTTGTTGCAGCATCATTTATAATAGCCAAGATATGGAAGTAACTTAAGTGTCCATCAATAGACAAATGAATAAGAAAACTGCAGTATATATACATACAATGGAATATTATGCTCCCATAAAAAGGATGGGATTTTGCCATTTGAGACAACATGGATGGACCTAGAGGGTATTATGCTAAGTGAAATAAGTCATACTGAGCAAGATAAATTCCATATGATTTGACTCATAAGTGGAATCTAAAAAACCCTATCATATGAATAAACAAATGAAAAGCAGTCAGACCTATAAATATGAGAACTGTATTGGTTGCCTGGTAGGACTCGGATATGGGAAGTTGGGAAAAATTGGTGAAAGAGAGTGGGAGGTACAGGCTTCTTATACAATGACTAAATCACAGGAATAAAAGGCACCACATAAGGAATATAGTCAATGATATAGTAATAGTGGTGGATGTAAAAGGGCAGTTTCACTTGATAGTTTCACTTGTAAACATAGCACAAAGTATAACTTTGTCAAATCACTAAGTTATACAACTGAAATTCACATAACATTATATATCAACCATACTAAAAAACAAAACAAAACAAAACAAAACAAAAACAAAACAAAAACCCAAGCAGTAAGGAACTAAAGAATCACTACATTGGGCACCCAAAGAATCACCCAGGGCACCTGGGTGGCTCAGTGGGTTAAGCCTCTGCCTTCGGCTCAGGTCATGATGTCAGGGTCCTGGGATCAAGCCCCGGGCTCTCTGCTCAGTGGGGAGCCTGCTTCCCTCTCTCTCTCTCTGCCTGCCTCTCTGCCTACTTGTGATCTCTCTCTCTGTCAAATAAATAAATAAAATCTTAAAAAAAAGCATCACTACATTGGTTATTTACACAGACCAATATCACAGTGAGAAAATATAATGACTAATCCAAATTTTGCTCTAAGGAACAATCTAGATTTTTTCAAAGCTAGTTTTACAAATGTTTTTGAGAAACCTTATTGATAAAAGTACATTTTTAGTTTGTTAGCTGTCAAAGACAAACATGATTACTCCAAAGAAAGATGAGCTTGAAACAATGGATGTAGAAGCAGGTATTACGTGCACATGAAGAGTTTAAATATTTTGTGTATTGAATACAATGATTACAGAGTCAAGGTCATCTTCTAAGTTGAGACTATTAACCTCAAAGTTTAGAGTTCCTTTCTATCTTTTACTACTGCATTTTATAGCTTCTTCCTGAATATTGGGAGGGTTGTGGGAGTGTGGGAGTGATACCTAGGAGAGTTTATCTACATGTCTCTGTAAACACTCTGAATCAACAAAGGGCTTTCAGGGCTGCCTACAGATATGTGTGGACAGAGAAAAGATAACAAACAATCTGAATTCTGGAGCATGAGAAATCTGAAATGATGGGTGGCATAGAGATTGTGAAACTGTAAAGAAAACATGAACTGAGGGTCAGAATGCAATCATGTGAGCAGTGTTAATGTTACTTCAAAGGAGGCAGGACCCTCTGGTGGATGTATAAAACTGGCTCCACCATCAGGGAATTTGGTCTTATAAAGTTTGTAAAAGCTTTAGCTTCTGACTGCTTTTCACCTATTACCATGGTTTATATCTTAAAATAATTTAAAAATAGCTTGGGCAACACTCAGATCCTACATGGTGTCTTTATGAGTTGTTGTTCTGTCCCTGCATACTTAAGTAGGTTTTGAAATCATTCCAGCATTTCTTTAAACCAAAATCTATCTACCAAAATCTAGCTACCATATCTAAGATCTGGTAGCTAAGGAATTTCAGACATAGAGAAATTGGGATGGATTGATTAGATTTCCTCCTTTGCATGTAAGGGAGCAATAATCATGAAATATACACCCACTAAATAAGCTTAGTAAGTGTGAAATACATGGAGACATACCCAACTCACTGGTACCTGCCAAACACTAAGGATTGGAATCCAGCTTTTTATTTATTAGGACAGAAAATATTAAAAAGTTTCTGCCATAGTTAAGGCTTCCTTAAGAAGAAGGATTTCACTGTCTATTAATTTAAATGTGAAGTTTTAACATTTTTTTTTTACCATAAGAAAAGGCAGTGAAGGTGGTATAGATGATGGGGATTAAGGAGTACACTTGTTCTGATCAGCACAGGGTGATGTATGGAAGAGTTGAATCACGAATATTGTACACTTGAAACTAATACAACACTGTTAACTAAGTGGAATTAAAAATGGAAAAAAAGTAAGTGAAAAAATTATATCAGATAGTCTGCAAGGTATATTTTTTGTTCTATTGTTAATATACTCAATATTTGGTTCAAAAATTTTTAAAGACTTATTAATAAAAATAATTTTTTAATTCAGAAAGAAATATCTGTACTGTATTTTGAAGTAAAAAATTTAATGCAATTTTTATCCACATTCAAAATTGTATCTTCTTAGATTGATATCATTGTTTGTGACAAGTTTATCATTAAGCAATGAAAATGTAGATACATTTTTAAAGAAGGAACATATATACTCCTTAGTTTTTTTTTTTCAAATATTTTATTTATTTGTTTGAGAAAGAGAGAGTGTGAGAGAGAGAGAGCATGAACAGAGGAAGGGCAGAGGGATAGGGAGAAGCAGACTTCCCACTGAGCAGGAGCCTGACTCTGAGGGTTCCATCCCAGGGCCCTGGGATCACTACCTGAACTCAAGGCAGATAGATGCTTAACAGACTAAGCCACCCGGGGCCTCCTCCTTAGTTTTAAAGATTTGAAAAATTAGATGTGGCTAATGGTTAATCATGTAAAAATGCCAAAGACAATTATTCAGAAACAGCATTATAGGAAATTAAGTCAGAAGTGATTGAATAAACAAAATAGTAATTCAGTGCCATTAAGTTAGCAGGAGAACTGGAGACCTCCTCCTAGTATTAGTGTGCACATATCACATTTGCATACCAGGCTTCTAATACCTAAGCAGTTAGATGAACTGAAGATTCCTAAAGCCGATTTTTACTTAGATTCTGCAAAATCCAATTTCCTATTTATTTTTAAATGGACTCACAGGAAATACATTGGTAAATCACAATGTTGTATTATTTACAATAATACATAAAATATATTTAATAAATTTAATATCTCCATCAAAATTTAAATTTAAAATCTCCATCAAAAGTTAAAATTAAATGTAAAAATCTTAATGTTAATGAATGTATAGTATTTTTTTTTAAGATTTTATTTATTTATTTATTTGACAGAGATCACAAGTAGGCAGAGAGGCAGGCAGAGAGAGAGGAGGAGGAAGCAGGCTCCCTGCCGAGCAGAGAGCCCAATGCGGGGCTCGATCCCAGGACCCTGGGATCATGACCTGAGCCGAAGTCAGAGGCTTTAACCCACTAAGCCACCCAGGCGCCCGAATATATAGTATTTTAATCTACAGTTGATATTTTTCCTATAACACAAATTATATTTTGAGATGATCAAATTCATATTATTTATATTCATATTATATATTCACATGAATATGTTCATATTCATATTATTACTGCTCAAATAAGTTAAGGAACACATTACTATACCTGAGTCAAATATTCCAGTCCAGGTGGACAGTTGGTTATTGTCCCTGGTGCTTGCATACATTGCATCATGGGTGGAAGATTACAAAAAGCCATAACCAAGATTATATAAATACTCAAGAGTGTGACAGATTGAAGAGATCTCTCTTTGTATCTATAAAATCTAACATGAAAGAAACAATCTGATTAGAGACAGGAATCAACTTCAATTTCAGGTTTATTTTTCTTTATTTATTATTTTCAACTGAAATATTTAGAATTTCATTTATGGAGACTGCCTCTCAACTAAAACCAAAGAGGAACCTCAGGAATAAAGAAGCCCCAGCTAATACCAGTATCATAAACTGTGTTATATACTGTGTTATACACAGTGGCCCTTGATCTATTTAAATATGCTTGTCTTTAGGTTCAGAATCTTTTGACAATGACTAGATGGACTCTTTCCCTACAGTGTTGAGAACAGTGTTATGGTGGACATAACATTTTGCTCTGGTTAGAGATCAGATAAAAATTTTTATACTGAGGTTTGGGGAAATACCTATCTCTAGTGCCATGATTCTAACAAACTTAGAACAAATATATATGGAGTCCAAATTCTCTTTTCAGCCCTGATTAAAGTCTCATTATTCTCTGTATTTTCCTCAGGTTATGTCAAAATTAAACTTGTGAAATAAATGTACAAATCCATGCTTCCAACTCAAAGTTTAGGAGGATAATTCTAAGCGATTATAAATATATTTAAGGTATTACAGAATTTATTACATTGTTTTGAGGCAAATATTGTAAGATTTACTCTCATTTAGGTACATTAAAATAAAAAAGAAACAAATAAGTGATAGCAATATAAATGCAAGAGATAAGCATCAATTATGATAAGAGAAAGATGTGTTTTGGAAAAATACTTACCACAGAATGCAAGAGTGAGTTTTAAATAGATTGCATTCCAAATAATCAGAAGTGAGAGCTGAGATAAAGAGAAATGAAAAAAGGATGGCAGCAAAAGAGAGTAAAATGCAAACTGAAGAGGTTTTTTCTTTTTAGTTTTGCTATTTATTTAAATTTTTGTGATTAAATTTTCAAGGAACTGCAAAATATTTTCCAAAGTGGCCAGTACATTTTACATTACCTCTGGCAATGAATGAGCATTCTAATTTCTCAGCATTCTTGCCAACACTTGTTATTGCCTGTCTTTTAAAGTATAGATACCCTAGTGGGTGTAAAGACATATTTCATTGTGGTTTTGATTTACATTTCCCTAATGGCTAATTTTGAATAATAATTTTTCACGTGTTATTGGCCACTTGTATATATCCTTTGGAGAACACTGTCTTCAAATCCTTTACCCATTTTTACCTATGTTATTTGTTTTTTTGCTGGTGAATTATGAAAGATTTTATACATTTTAGATTAAGTCCTACTTTAAGACTTGCAAATATTTTTCTCCTATTGTGTGGGTTGTCTTTCCACTTTCTTGATGATGTTCACTAAAACACAAAAGTTTAAAATTTTTGATGTACTCCAATTATCTATTTTTGTTATTTTTGTTTGTGCTGTGTCATATCTAAGAAACTATTCCTTAGTCCAAAGTCACAATGATTTTATTCCTCTGATTTTCCTAAAGGTGTTAGTGTTTTAGTTCTTAAATTTAGATCTTTGATTCCTTTTGAGTTAATTTTTGAATATACTGTGAGTTAAGGTCCAACTTTACTCTTGTGCATGTGGATAAACAGTTGTTCCAGCACCATTTGTTGAAGAGATTGTGTTTTTTTCATTGACTTATTTTGGCACCCTTGTTGAAAATCAATTGTGCTTAAATGTAAGGTTATATTTCTGGACTTTCATTCTATTCCACTGATGTATATGTCTTTCTTTCCTAAGTACCGTAGTGTTTTTACTTTGTAGAAATTTAAAAAAGGAGAAGAGTGAGTCCTCCAACTTTATTTTTTTTCAAGATCGTTTTGGATTATTTTTGTCCCTTGAGTTTCCACATAAATTTTGGAGTCACTTCTTCAGTTTCTACAAAAAAAGCTGCTTGTGATTCCGATAGAGATTAATTGAATCTGTAGATTATATTACATTAGGAAATATTGCCATCTTAACAGTATTGAGACTTCTAATTCACAAAGATCTATGAAATTTCATTTATTTAGATTTCCTTTAATTTCTTTCAACAATATTTGCTGATTTTCAGAATTTTATGCATCTTGTAAAATTTATTCCTAAGTATTTTATTCTTTTGACACTATTATAAAATAATTATTTTCTTCTTCTTATTTTGGAACAGTTCACTGCAAATTTATAGAAATATAATTGATTTCATTTCATTTATTGTAAATATTGCAACTCTACTGAACTCATTTTTTAAAATTCTGATGTTTTAGTGGAGCCCTTAGGGTTTTCTATATAAGACTATGCCATCTCCAAATAGAAAAAAATTATTTTCCTTTTCCAATTTAGATGATTTTATCTAATTGTCTCGCTTAATTGATCTGGCAAGAGCTTTTAATACAATGTTGAGTATATTTCATTTTATTGTGCTTTGTAGATGTCACATTTTTTACAAATTGAATGTTTGTGGCAACCTTGCATCCAGTAAGTCTATCAATACCATTTTTTCTAAGAACATTTGCTCACTTCATGTCTCTGTCACATTTTGGTAATTCTCACAATATTTCAAACTTTTAAAAATTATTATTACATTTATTATGGTGAAATGTGATTGGTGATCTTTAATGTGACTATTGTAATTGTTTTAGGGTGCTATAAACATTCATTGAGTAATGCTTTTTTGTGTTCTGATTGCTCCACCAATAAGCCATTCCCCTCTTTGTCTCCCTCTCTCTTGGTCTCCCTATTCTCTGATCCATAACAATATTGAAATTAGGACAATTAATAACCATACATTGACCTCTAAGTGTTCAAGTGAAAGGAAATGTTGCATGTCTCTCACTTCAAATCAAAAGCCAGGAATGATTAAGTTTAGTGAAGAAGGCATGTTGAAAACTAAGATAGGCCAGAAGGTAGTCCTCTTGCACCAAATAGCCAAGTTGTGAATGCAAAAGAAAAGTTCTTGAAGGAAATTAAAGGTGCTATTCCACTGAAAACATGACTAAAAAATCAAAACAGCTTTTTTTCTGAAATGGAGAAAGTTTTAGTGGTCTAGATTGAAGATCAAACTAGCCACAAATATTCCCTTAAGCCAGAGCCTAATTCAGAGCAAGGTTCTAACTCTCCTTCATTCTAGGAAGGCTGAAAGAGGTAAGAATGCTGCAGAAGGAAAACTTGAAGCTACAAATATTGGTTTATGATGTTTAAGGGAAGAAGCTGTCTCCATAACTTAAAGTGAAATAAGTGCTAATGTAGACGCTGCAGCAAGTTATCCAGAAGATCTAGCTAAGATAATTAATGAAGGTGACTGAACCAAACAAGAGGTTTTCAATGTAGATGAAACAACCTTCTATTGGAAGAGATGCCATCTAGAACTGATAGCTAGAGAGGAGAACCAATGCCTGGCTTCAAAGCTTCAAAAGATAGGATGATTCTCTTGTTAGGGGCTAATGCAGCTGGTGACTTTAAGTTGAAGCCAGTGCTCATAAAGCATTCTGAAAATCTTAGGGTCCTTAAGAATTATGTTAAATCTACTCTGTGCTCTATAAATAGGACAGTCAAGCCTGGATGACAGCATATCTGTTTACACATAATTTACTGAATATTTTAAGCCAACTGTTGAGATCTATATATATAGGAAATATAGATTCCTTTCAAAATATTACTGCTTATTGACAAGGCACCTGGTCACCCAAGAGCTCTGATGAAGGTGTACAATAAGATTAATATCATTTTCATGCTTGCTAACATAACATTCGTTCTGCAGCCCATGGATCAAGGAGTAATTTTGACTTTCAAGTCTTATTATTTAAGAACTAAACATTTTGCAGAGTTATAGCTGTTGTAGGTAGTGATACCTCTGACGGTTGTGGGAAAAGTAAACTGAAGACCTTCTGAGAAGGAATCACCATTTTAGATGCCATTAAGAACATTTGGGATTCATGGGAAGAAGTCAAAATATAAGCATAAACAAGAGTTTGGGAGAGTTGATTCCATCCCTGATGAATGACTTTGAAGGGGTTCACAACTTCAGTGGAGGAAGTAATAGTGATGTGAAAATAACACGAGAATAGAATTAGAAGTTGACCCTGAAGATGGGACTGAGTTGCTGCAACCTCATGATAAAACTTTAACAGATGAGGAGGTGCCTCTTATGGATGAACAAAGAAAGTGATTTCTTGAAATGGGATCTTCTCGTGGTAAAGATGCTGTGAAGATTGTTGAAATGAATATAAAGGATTTAGAATATTACATAAACTTAGTTGATATAGCAACAATAGGGTTTGTATAGATTGAGTCTAATTTTGAAAAGTTCTACTATGGGTAAAAAAGCTGTAAATAGCATCACATACCATAGAGAAATTCACCTTTCATGAAAGAAAGAGTTGGTTGATGCAGCAAACTATTGTCTTATTTTAAGAAATCGCCACATCCAGCCATCCCAACCTTCAGCAAGCACCACTCCAATTACTCAGCAATTGACCGTCCACCAGCAAAAAGATCATGACTCACTAGAAAGCTCAGAAAATTAGAATTTTTTAGCAATAAGTATTTTTAAATTTAGATACGTACATTGTTTTTTTAGATACAGTGCTATTATACACTTAATAGACTATAGTATAGTGTAAAGAAAACTTTTATATGCACTGAGAAACCAAAAAACTCATTTGCCTTACTTTATTGTGACATTAGCTTTATTGTGGTCTTCTGAAACTAAACCTGCAATATCTCCAAGGTATGGAGACTATACAGACTCTCCTTTCACCATTGAGTATTCTTGGCTCCCTTATCAAAAATTAGTTGATCTTATCTGGATTTATTTCTGGGCTCACAATTATTTGTCTATGTGTCTTTTTAATGGCAGTACCAAACTGGGTTTTTTTTGGTATAATTGGCAAATTAAGATGTAAGCTATTTAAAGTATACAATGTGATTATATATATATATATATATATATATATATATATATATAAAGGATTCCCCCTTTTGAGTTAGTTAACACATCCATCAGCCATATATTTACTTGTTTTTTTAAATAAGAACCCTTAAGTTCTATTCTTTTATCAAATTAAAATTATATAATGTTATCAACTATAGTCACACATTATACATTAGATTCCCAGATATTATTCATCTTATAACAGAAAGTTGATACCCTTTTACCAAAGTCTCTTTATTTTTCCTACTCCAGGGGCCCTGACAATCACTATTTTGCTACCCTCTATGAGTTCAAAAAAAATTTTTTTTTAAGATTCCACACACAAGAATACCATGCAATATTTGTATTTCTTTGTCTGGCTTATTTCACTTAGCATAACACCCTCTATGTTTATGCGTGTTGTCACAAATGGAAGGATTTTCTTCATATTTAAGACTGAACAGTCTTTTGTTTATATACACCTTATTTTCTCAACCTATTCATTCATTGACAGATGATTATATTGCTTCTAAACCTTGGCTGTTATGTATAATGCTGGAATTAATGTGGGAGTCTTAAAGATCATGGTTTCATTTCCTTTGCATATATACCCAAAAGGAAGATTGTTGGGTCATATGGTAGTCCTATTTTTAATTTCTTGAGGAACTTCCATTCTGTTTTTTATACTGCTTGTACAAATTTACCTTCCCACCAAGAGCACACAAAAAGTTATTTAATCCACATCCTCTCCAGCTCTTGTTATCTTTTATTTCATAATACCTATTCTAACAGGTGTGAGGTGGTATCTCATTTTGGTTTTGATTTGTGTTTCCCTGATGATTAGTAATGTTGACCACATTTTCATGTATCTGTTGGCCATTTTTATTTCTTTGGAAAGAAAAATATCTAGTCAATTCCTCTGGCCTTCTTAAAATGGGATTTTCTTTCCTGCTATGGAGTTGTATGAGTTTGTTATATATTTTCATTGTTACCCTTTATCAAATGTGTGATTTTCAAATATTTTCTAGTTTCTATCATTCAGTAGGTTGCTTTTCATTTTGTTGATGGTTTTCTGTGCTGAGCAGAAGTTTTAAGTTTCACGTAGTCCCTCTTGTTGATTTTTTCTTTTATTGCTTTTGCTTTTGTTGTCAAAGCCAAAAAATCATTTCCAAGACCAATGTCAAGAAGTTTAACCCTTTGTTTTCTTTTAGGATTTTATAGTTTCAGGTTTTACATTCAAGTCTTTCATCTATTTTGAGTTGATTCTGTGAATGGTGTAGGGTAATGATCCAGTTTCATTCCTTTGCATGTGGCTACCAGCTTTTCCTGGCACCACTTATTGAAAAACTGTCATTTCCCATTATACATTCTTGACTTGTTTGTTGAAAATTAATTGACCAAATATGCATATATGGATTTATTTCTGAGCTGTCTATTCTGTTCCATCTATGTGTCTGTTTTTATTCCAATACCATCCTGCTTTGTTTAGTATGGTTTTGTATATAGTTTGAAATCAGGATGCCTCCATTTTTGTTTTTCTCTTTTAGGATTGCTTTGGCTACTGGGGGTCTTTTGTGGTTCAGTTTGGATTTTAGGATTTTGAAAAATTTGTTTTTGAAATTTGATAAATGTTGCATTGAATATGTAGATGGTTTTTGGCATTATGGACACTTAACAATATTAATTAATCTGACCCAAGAACATGGGATGTTTCAATTTATTTTGTCTTCCATATCTTTCATCAATGTCTTACAATGTTCAGTGTAAAGGTTTTTCACCTCCTCAGTTAAATTTATTCCCAAGTATTTTATTGTTATTGATGCCACTGTAAATGAGATTGCTCTCTTAATTTCTCTTTCAGATAGTTCCTTGTTAGTCTATAGAAACAGAACTGATTTCTGTATGTTGATTTTATATTCTGCAACTTTACTGAATTTATTGATTAGTTCTAACAGTTTTTTATGGGAGTCTATAAAATTTTCAATATTTAAGATTATGTCATCTACAGAGACAGTTTTACTTTTTTTTCCAGTATGAATGCCTTTTATTTCTTTTTATTGCCTAACTACCATAGTTATTAGTTCAAATATTATGTTGAATAGGACTGATGAAACTGGGCTCCCTTGGCTTATTCCTGATCTTAGAGGAAAAACTTTTAACTGTTCACTGTTGAGTATGATGTTAGCTGTGGGCTTGTCATATATGGGTTTTAAAATGTTTAAATACATTCCTTCTATACACAATGAGTTGAGAATTTTTATCATGAAAGTATATCAGATTTTGTCAAATGCTTTTTCTGCATCTATTGACATGATCATATGATTTTTCATTTTTATTTTACTAATGTGGTATATCACATTTATTGATTTATACATGTTGAAACACCCTTGCATCTCTGGGATGAATTCCATTTGATTATTTTAATATGTTGTTTCATTTGGTTTGCTGTATCTTGTTGAAGATTTTTGCATCTATATTCATCTGGGATATTGACCCATAATTTTTTTCTTTTTGTATTGTCCTTGGCCCGGTTTTGGTATCAAGATAATGTTGGCCCTATAAAATGATTTTGGGAGTGTTTCCTGCTTTTCAAATTTTTGGAAGTTTGAAGAGGATCGCCATTTAGTTTTTAAATGTTTGGCAGAGTTTACCAGTGAAACCATCTGATTCTGAGATTTCTTTGTTGGAATTTGTTTGATTACTGACTCAATCTCCTTACTAGAAATTGGCTAATTCAAATTTTCTATTTCATCATGATTCAGTCTCAGTAGGTGGCACGTTTCTAGGAATTAATCCATTTTAGGTTCTCTGATAGCGTATCATCATTCCTGGTAGTCTCTTATGAATCTCTGTATTTATGTGGTATCAATTATAATGTTTCCTTCATTTCTGATTTGATGTATTTGTCTTCACTCTCTTTTTTTCTTCTTCTTAGTCTAGCTAAAGTTCTGTTGATTTGTTCATCCTTTCAAAAAATCAGCCTAGTTTTGTTGATATTTTCTATTGTTTTTTCTGGTTTCTATTTCCCTTATTTCTTTCTAATCTTTGTTATTTCTTTTCTTCTTCTAACTTTGGGCTTGGTTTGTTCTATATTTTTTTTTATTAATTCCTTTATGTGTACAGTGAGGATGTTTATTTGAGATTTTTCTTTTTTTCTAATGTAGCTGTTTATTGCTATAAACTTCCTCGTAGGACACTTTTGCTGCATCTCATGAATTTTAGTATGCTGTATTTACGATTTCATTTATTTTAAGATTTTTTAAAACTCTCTTATTTTTTTGACCTTTGGTTATAAAGGAGCATTTTGTTTAATTTTCACGTATTTGCAAAACTTCTAGTTTTCCTCTTACTGATTTCTATTTTCATACTATTGTCATCAGAAAAGGTATTTGGTATAGTCTCAGTCTTCCTAAATTTGCTAAGAATTGTTTGTACCTGACATATAATCCATCCTGGAGGATGTTCCATGTGTACTTGCCAAGAATGTGTATTCTGCTGCTATTGGATGGAATGTTCTGTGTATGTTTGTTAGATCCATTTGATTGTAGTTTTATTTATTTATTTATTTATTAACAACCTAGATTTGAATTTTGGTTTTGGCCTTTACAAGGTACACAACTTCTTTTTTTAACTTTAATTTTATTTTTTTAGTGTTCCAAGATTCATTGTTTATGTACCACACCCAGTGCTCCATGCAATATGTGCATGCCATCTTATTTTTTTCCATTTTATACTTCTTCTCTTGCTGTTTCCTTTGTGAATTGATGATGTTCCATAGTGCTATGCTTTGATTCCCTTTCTTTATCTTTTGTATTTCTACTGTAAGTTTTTGCTTTATTGTTACCAAGAGGCTTACATAAAACATCTTATAGCTATACCAGTCCATTTAGAACAGATAACAACTTAACTTCAATTGCATACAAAAACTCCACACATCTCTCCATCACATTTTATGTTTTTATATTGTGTATTCATTAGCAAATTATAGTTATTTTTCATCCTATTGTCTTAACTTTTATACTTGAGTTAAGTGATTAACACACTATTATAGTATGAGAATATTGTGAATTTGATTATGTACTTATCTTTTCCAGTATGTTTTATATTTTCATAAGTTTTCATATTACTAATTAGTGTTCTTTCATTTCAGTTTGAAGAACTCCTTTCAACATTTCTTGTAAGGCAGGTCTACTGGTGATGAACTCCCTTAACTTGTATTTTTTGAGAAAGTCTTTATTTCTCCTTCCTTTTTGAAGGATGACTTTTCCAGATAAAATATTCCATGTTGGCAGTTTTTCCCCCCTGCATTTTGAATAGATCACCCCATTCTCTCCTGGCTTGCAAAATTTC
The DNA here is from genome assembly GCA_004024625.1 of Mellivora capensis. Classification (NCBI taxonomy): domain Eukaryota; kingdom Metazoa; phylum Chordata; class Mammalia; order Carnivora; family Mustelidae; genus Mellivora; species Mellivora capensis. The sequence continues at coordinate 28,501 of PISX010009614.1, forward strand.
TCCTGAAAAAGCTGCTGATGGCCTTATGAGGGATTCCTTTGTATGTGAGGGTTTTTTCCTCTCTCTCTCTTTTTTTTTAATAATTATATTTAAAAATTTTAGACAGTTTTATTGTGGTGTGTCTTGGTGAAAATATTTGGAATTGAAATTTTGGTAGAACCTATGAACTTTATGAACCTTATGTCCAACTCTATCCTCAGATTTGGAAAGTTTTTGACCATTCTTACATTAAGTAAACACTGTGCACTCTTATTCCTTTCTTATACTTCTGTCAGCCCAGTTAGGGATTCTGAGACTTTCTCAGACCTTTCCTATGGATGTGCTTGCTTCACGTTCCTTGTTCCTTCTTTGTGGTAATCCTTAAGATTATATGCTTTCTCTTGATGCTAGAGGCTATATACTGATAGCTTCCTATTTGCTTTCCCTAGGTCAGTGCTGAATGCTCAAGTTTGTGTGATTTTTTGGTAGTTCCATATAGTTGGGCCTGTTTTCTTTGTGCTCACTAGCTAACTGGAAAAGTTTGCTTCTGCCCCTTTTGGGAGTATGCACAGGGAGATGTTCATAAGGAGGGGATATGTGTGTACGAGGCAGACAGAGTGTTGTGGGTGCCTGTGGGCCAGTTAGGAGGATCTGCCGGGGAGGCATCCCCTGTGGCTTGTGAATGGGTTATAGTTGGAATTTGTGACGGAGTTGGTAGGATCCATGTCCTTTAATGCCCTCGCATAGCCCTAGATGCAGTTGTCCAAGCTGCCTCCTCATTGTTCTACTCAGTATTCAGGATAGAGAAAGAAGTGGGTCTCTTTTGCACATATGGGGAAGCTGGGCACCCATCTGTTCAACTTCCCTCTATGCAGAAATCATGAACCAAAATGGTCTTTCTTGGCAGTGAGCTCTGCTGCCTTGGGGAAGTGTGATGTGGGTAAAGTGAAGCCATTTCTCTTACCCTCTTCAGTGTGTATAATCTCAGAGATTTGTTCTAAACCCAGGAACCCAGGCATCCTCTCCAAAAGGCAGCCAGCTTTTCACATATGTCAGAAGAACAGTAATAAAGCCTCTGCAATTTTCTAGATCATTTTGCCTAAAGATGATAGTTTCCTAATGTAAGTTATAAAATCTCCATTAGATAGGCCACAAAGAGGGCCTTAGGCCTAAAAAAGGGCAGAAGTCATTTATGGTGGACTGAGAGTTGGAACACATCATTCTCTGGAAGCTCCATGTGACATGGCTACCTAGTAGGTGAATTAGAAGAGGCTTGATCCTCTATCTGGCCCACATCCAAAGCCTCTCAAAGTTGTGAGGAAGAGATAAGATGCCCAAGCAGCCATGGCAAAGAAACATTCCATTTAGAACTTTGAAGTTAATTCATTCTATGAATACTCCCATGTGTATTTGGATATAAAGTTAATAATTCTCTGGAAGTCCTAGTCCCTACACTTCCAATATTGGTTTACTTTTTTGCACCTTGTGCAAGGGAATGTTCTTGAGAAGTCCCCTTTCATAAGACTTCATCCAAATTAATACATTGAGAACTTCCCCATTTTCTGAACCAGGAAGGTGCAAATGAGCAATCCCAGGACTATACCCTGTTGGCCCTAGTAAACTTGCATCATGGGTTGCAGAAAACAGATATAAATAAGTGATTAAAAGAAATATAGAGAAATTATGTCTAACTTAAATTCTAGTATTTCCAGAATTTTGAAAGAGACATGTTACCTCTTCACAAACCTCTTTATCCAAAGTTGCCCTCTTAATTTCCTTTTCTTTTAGTCATTGAAAACAATAAGCTATGTTTCCTACTTATACAAAATTATAAGATATATAAAAACCTCAAAAATCAGAATTGTTTAAGGGTTATATTCATATCATGAGCTGTATCTTAACTATCTTAAAAACATTAGAGTCTCAATTTTCTTACCTATAAATATATACTTTCATGTTTCATCTAATTATATAACTTTCCAAATGTATACTCTCAATATATACTCTCAAATACTCCTTTTTGAACACTAAAGGAAATTCAAGTATTTCTCTTTTGGTATGTAGAAATCAATCTAAATTAAAATTATGAGTTCACAATTTAAGATAGAACTTTAAGAAAACTAAAATTGGAAAACAAAACTATAGAGTGTGTAAGTTGTTTAGTAAATAAGTACACACACATATGTAATTATTATATATATATAAAATATATATATATATTATAATCACATATTAAAACCTAAATTTAGGATGTCACAAATATGCATAGTAGTCTAGGAAAGGACTTCTTTCCTCAGTGCAGAAAACACCGGCTATATCCAGTGCTAAGAATGGATAAAATTATTCTTAAAAAATTTGTCTCTCAGAACATTTTCGGCAACATCTGAAAGTCATTAAAAAAATTCTTACAGTGTAACATCATTTGAGTTGAGAATTGATGGGCATTAACAATAAACATAACAGTGGGCACCTGGGTGGCTCAGTTGGTTAAGCAACTGTCTTTGGCTCAGGTCATGGTCCCAGAGTCCTGGGTGGAGTCCCACATCGGGCTCCCAGCTCCATGGGGAGTCTGCTTCTCCCTCTGACCTCCCCTCTCATGCTCTCTCTCATTCTGTCTCTCTCTCAAAATAAATAAATAAAAATCTTAAAAGAAAAACAATAAACATAATAGTAATGGTAGTAAACAATGTTTATCTAATCCTAATAAAAACCTTAAACCTTAAAATAAAAACCAATGTTTATCTAATCCTAATAAAAACCTTAGTAATTAAATTTTAATTTAATTATAGAAATAAGTCAAAGCTTAGAGTGGTTCCATTAAGATTTTCATCCAAAATCACACAGCTAGAAAATTCAGGAGCTGAAATCAAATCCTGATCATATTTTGATCTGATAAGGAAAATGCTATAGTTTTACCTATTTCTTACCTGCTCATTTCATTGAATTTAACTATCTACCAGTTAGTCTTAATTCCTTAAGGCTACACGAAGTCAATTACTTAAAAGACTTTTATGAATAGAGTACGTCAACTAATCCTCTAAATATCAAGTCCCATAAAACTGAAAAGGCATTGGAGATGAACTTGGCACAATTTATTCAATTGAAAATTTGATCAGTTCCATCCTTCACAGATGGAGACTTGTGACATATCCAATAACACAGAAGAGTGCTAGAAACCAAGCATAAAAAGACAGAGAGAGGGACGCCTGGGTGGCTCAGTTGGTTAAGCGGCTGCCTTCGGCTCAGGTCATGATCCCAGCGTACTGGGATCGAGTCCCATATCAGGCTCCTTGCTCGGCAGGGAGCCTGCTTCTCCCTCTGCTTCTGCCTGTGCTCTCTCTCTCTCTCTCTCTCTGACAAATAAATAAATTAAATCTTTTAAAAAAAAAAAAGAGAGAGAGAGAGAGATACAGACTACTCCTTAAAATGGGTTTTACAGATCTTTGTTACTTTAAGACTGAGCCTCGAGTCTTGAGTGGTGTCACCTGAGCTGGGAGCAGGCTCTGATTTTTTGGCAAAATTCCAGAAGACTTTGTTCCATAATTTGACCACAAGAGAAGACCTATGTCATTTTTTGTCTTTAGACACTATATACATTAACAAAGAGTGATAAGACTCAATTCTTTCTCTTAAGTATGTGGTTGTTGTAGTAATGTACATCAACTTTTCAGCAAGATAAGAAAATGTAATAAAATCAGTTATCAGTTTAAATCTGTTCCTGTTGCTGGAAACATCCAGTTTTTCCTACTTCAAATCTATATGCCTCCTACATTCATGAAAAACTTCATAAATATGCCAAGTAAGGTGAAACTAGAGTCAATACCCTGCATATGAGTAGCTACTGCCACTCTTAACAAGAGTGGCAGAGCAAGGTTTTTCAGTGTTATCCTGAGAACATTGGCACAAACTTAAATAAACAAGACTCATTTACAAAATACAAGCTAACCCTGGTTTCAATTGGCATTCTTCTTCCTTAAATTATTACTACGATGCAACTAATACTTATTAAAAATTCAACATCACATAACCTAAAACACTTCATAATTATATTTTTTTCAAAAAGAATACTTTTTGAGAAATAATCCCAGAAAGTCTCATACATACAAACACAAATCACATGTGAAAACAAGAAAAAGTGTTTTTTTTTATTTGTTGATTTTTTGTTTTAAATTGGAGATGTACCAAGAAAGGGGAAAATGGGCATAAAGGAGGACATTTAGGGTACTTACTTGCTCTAAATGAACAGTGAAGACCTATAAGGACAAGTTGATTAGTTAGTCATTTTGAGAAACTAAAAATCCCATGTTAATAAAATAATATATTTAAACCATTTTTAAAAGATTTTAATTTATTTATTTGGCAGAGAGAGTCAAATAAATAAAGCAGGGGGAGTGGCAGGCAGAGGAAAAGGGAGAAGCAGGCTCCCTGCTGAGGAGGGATGCTCCATCCCAGGACCCTGGGATCATAACCTGAGCCAAAGGCAGACGCTTAACTAACTGAGCCACCCAGGTGCCCCAATTTTGATTCTATTAAATGTTAAATATGTGTAGTAAAATGGAGGATAATCGATGAGAGAACACCTTTGCTTCAGGTGCCTTGAAATAATATATTTAAAACACATTCTAACAATGGCAACCTAACAGTGGTAGAAGTGTTAAATAAATGTTGGACATTTAAAATATGCGTACTTGCACAATCCCTTAATAAGTCTGACCTTTGGGGCTTGAACTCATGACCCTGAGATCAAGACCTGAGTTGACTGAGACACCTGGGTGCTCCATTTCTCACTTTTAATCATGAGAAAATGGTGATGTTTATAAGAAATTGTTGAGATACCTAAATTTTATTTATGGACTATTTGCTTCTGAAAAGTAATGCATCGGTGTGACAACCCTATTGGTAAGTCAGTACAAATAGAGACCTTTGGACCTAATCAGGCCAGCCTGCAGGTGAGGATTTGGCCAGCAAAGTAGTTTGCTTGTCTGTTTTTAATTTGAGAAATATTGGGCTGGACTGCACTGCCAATTCCCCACTCCCCTACATTACCTTACTCCCTGATGTCTTACACCTGCAGCCCCATGAATTTATCTTACTTGCCCAGAACTAGCAGGCAATTAAATAAGAGGTTCAGTTCACTAGTCAATATGAGTCCTAAAACAAAGCTCTCAAAGTCATAAGCTCATGGGTGCCTCAGTTGGTTGAGTGTCTGCCTTCGGCTGGGGTCTTGATCCTGGGGTCCTGGGATGTAGCCCCGTATCGGGCTCCCTGCCCAGGAGGAGAGTCTGCTTCTCCCCTTCCCTCTGCCCCTAACTCCTGCTCATTCTCTCTCTCTCAAATAAATAAATAAAATCTTAAAAAAAAAGAAAAAAGAAAAAATCACAAACTCAGTTGATGGAATGTTTACTCTTTATTCCTCATCTGGCATGAAGGCTTCTTTGTCCGCATGAAGAGTTCCTCTGTGGCAATATCAATCTATTCACCCTAGATGCCTGAGTGTGGTCTGGCATGAGTAACAATGAACAAGAAAACAAATGGGAATCAGCAGAAGCTGTTTGAACAGTCAAGTCCCCAGGGTATAGATCTTCTATTTTGAGTCACAGATTGAAAAATGAGTCAATGAACATAGCTGATGCAAATCACATTTTTGTTCTTTTGTTTTTGGTGATGGATAAGTCAGTATTTATTAATTAATTTGTCTTCTTCTTTAGTTTCTTTTTTCTGCTTTACTGAGACATAGTTGACAACATTGTGAAGTTAAACATGTGCAATGTGATCACTATGTGCGTGTGTGTGCATGTGTGTGTGTGTATAATTACAGCAATATGGTTAGTCAACACATCCATCATCTCACAGTTACCATTTTGTCTGTGTGCATGTGTGTGATAACATTTAAGGTCTACTCTCAGCAAATTTCAAGTATACAGTGCAGAATTGTTAGAGTCACCGTGATGTACATTGGATCTTTCCCCCATTCTTTTTTTAAGTATTTATACTAATTGAGACTCCCTGTTCTCCACCCACCAAATCCACAGGTGGCTGAAACTCCTGGTAATTTCGGAAAGACAAGGGCAGCGATCTAAATCGAGTCACAGCCTGCTGTGATTGCTCTTATCACAGTCATCAGGAAATACACATCTTTTTTTCCCCGGCCTGGGTTTCCCCTTTTGGTAGAACAGACTAGACAGTATGTCCCCATTTATTGGAACAGGCCCAAACAGTTATGCCCTACACAATTTGTTAACCACACTGATTCTGACCTGAGCCAGCAGGGGAAACAAGAGACTTGAGATCTTTAGAAACCTGTGAGCCTGCAAGTCAAGCCACTTTGCATACTTCAAATACTTTCTTTGTCTCTCCCTTAATTTCTGAAACAATTTCCTCCTAAGACGTTCCCCTAGGAGGACACCAATAAGTCCACATGTGGTCTTACTGCACACAGATTTCCCCTCTCATAATGCCATGTGGTGAGTGCCCCATTGCCAGGGTCAGAGAGAGTGAAGCTTATGTAGATTTAGCATGACTGAGACCTTATCCCAGTATGGCCAATTCCCACTACAGTCTTAACACTTCTGCAGACATTCTTGGTTCTGCCTCCTTTCTTTCCTTGTTCTGCCTCACTCTCTGGCTAATGATTATCCATTTTCATGCATAATGAACTTAATATTAACTTAGTTTAATTAATTTAATAATCTAACAGTAAGTAAAATAGATAGCTTTCCCTACTTTTACACAATAGCAGATTGTGTAATCCGTATGGTACCATTTGCATTAATAATACTCTAAAACATTACTTATTTAAAAAAATTACTTAATTAGGTTCTACTTATATGAGGTGTGAATATAAAATAAAAAGTATTCTACAAGTCATAAAAAGCCATCATACATTAGGTCTACACTGCATATACTTCAGCCTCAAAACTTCTACTTTCCATCATTTTTTAATAAAAAGCTGCAATATCCAATGATTTAAAAATATGCATTGTGTATCCTAAAATATTTTACATAAAATTGATAATGTTGGTGTAGGTAACCTATTTAAATGACAAAATTTGACAAACTTCTAAAGTTTATTTTGACTACCATATTTCTTTTTTACCATGATTAACTTGCTTCCAAAATAAAACCAAGAAAAACTCAAGATAAATAATAGATACCTGGTAAACTGCTGGAGACTAATTCATTTTAACAAGACATTAAATATCCTGCTGTGGCATGCTCTTCCCCATTGCCTGCTCTATGGCCCATGGTTAAAAGGTGGATATTCAAAGGGACCAAATCAAAATAATATTCAAGAGAAAAATATGCTGTCAATGAAATTTGAAGGGAATTACTGATATAAAAATATTGAGCATTTTTTCCACATATATATGGATCAGGAGAGGAGGACAAGAAACTGATTAAAAAAATAAAAAACCTATGAAAATTCATTCCAGTAAAGGTAAGTACAAGAAACAAGGGAAGAGATAACAATTTATTGATATTGGAGTGCTTATTTATGTAAAATAAAATTAGGTATCTCTCACACTATACCAAAAAAAAAAAGTCAGTTCCAAGTGGATTAGTGACCTGTGAAATATAAATCTGCCAAACAAAAACAAACACCTCAAAAATGCAAACCATGAAAAACAATAGATAAATATGGGTATTTAAATTTTTGCACAGGGGTGCCGGCTGGCTCAGATGGTTAAGCATATGCCTTCAGCTCAGGTCATGATCTCAGGGTCCTGGGATCAAGCCCTGCTGTCAGCTCTCTGCTCAGTGGGGAGTCTGCTTCTTTCTTCCCTGCTCCTCCACCCTCGCTCTCTCTCTCTTTCTCCCAGGTAAGTAAATAAAATCCTTAAAAAAATAAATTCCTGCACACACAAAAAAGACATCACAAATACTGTGAAAGAAATGCCACAATCTGGGAGAAAATACTTGCAATGCATAGAACTTACAAAAGATGGGTAATCTGAAAAAGTACTGCAAATCAATAGGAAAAAAGATAAGCAAACCAACAGAAAAAAAAAAAAAGATCCAAGTGTATAAAAAGGGAATTCATATTAGAGGAAATGTGAACATCCAACAAACAAATAAAAATGTGTTCAACCTCACTAGAAATCTCAGAAATGCAAATTAAAACAATGAGATTTCTTTTAAAAATATCAGTTGACAAAAACTGACAATATCAAGATGTGGTAGGTATGTAAAGCAATAGCAATATTCTTACACTACTGTTGAAACAATAAATTAGTATAACTGATTTGGAGAGCAATGTTACAATATCTCATGATAACGAAGATGCTCATACTTTTAGAACTACCAATTCCAATAATAGGAATAGCTCCAGAGAACCTCTTCCATATGCATATAAGGAAATACGCATAGAAATATTGTTAAGATTGATGATAGAGAAAAGTTAATGTATTAGAATTCTCTAGAAAAAGAGAATGAGGGAGAGAGATGGCAGAAGGAGAAGGGGAGGGGAGAGGAGGAGAGGTTGTAAGGAAACTGGCTCACATGATTGTAGACACTGGCAAGTCCAAAATCTGTACAGTAGGCCAAGAGTGGACACCCAGGGAAAAAATGATGCTGCAGTCTGAGTTTGAAAGGAGTATTTGGCAGAATTCTCTTTTCTTTGAGGGTGGTCAATCATTTTTAGTTAAGGTCTTCAACTGATAAGATGTGGCCCACCAATGTTATGGAGGGTAACTGGCTTTAGTCAAAGTCTACTTTAAATGTTAATCTCATCTAAAAAATACCTTCACAGAATCATAATGTTTGACCAAATATTTGGGTACCTCAGCCTACCCAAGTTAACATAATATTAACTGTCAGCCCATCCAGAACAGGATAGGTAAACTCATGGTATTATACTCATAAAACAGAATACTATATATAACCATAAAAATGTGCAAACTAGAGATACACATATCAACATGGGCAAGGTACAAAAGAAAAAACAGTGAATGAAAAATTTCAGTTGCTGAAGGTATATATAATATGATTTATTTGATTTATATTATTTTAAAGCACATGAAAAGTAATGCTCTATGTTATTTATGGATATTTATATGGAAATATGTATGTATAAATATATATGTATAGACATATCATAAATATCCACACACAAAATGGGAAGAATAATGGCCCCACAAAAATATCCATATTCTAAACCCATGTTATGTTACATAGCAAGGGAGAATTAAGTTGCAGATAGAATTAAAGTTAGTTATCAAGTAAAGTTAAAATAGGGACTTTATCCCTGATTATTCAGGAGAGAATGCAGAATTGGAGTCAGAGATAGAAATGTTACAATGGAAGCATTTGCTAGTTTAGAGATGGAAAGAAGCTATAAGTCAATGAATATAGGTGGCCTGTGAAGATGGAAAAGGCAAGAAAAAGGATTGTACTCTAGTGCCTTCAGGAAGAATGAAACTCTTTCAATATCTTGATTTTAATTTGGTATATTAATCTGCTTAGGGTACCAAAAGAAAATACCACAGATTAGAAGGCTTAAACACAGAAATTTGTTTTCTCACAGTCTGCAAGTTTGGAAGTTCAAGATCCAGATACCAGCATGATTGGTTTCAGATGAGAGCTCCCTTTCTGATTTTTAGATGCCCCTTTTGTATGTCCTAGCAAGGTCTTTCCTTGGTTTATGTGCATGAAGAGAGGACCCTAATCTTATCAGATCAGGGCCACATCCTTTATGCTTATTTAATCTTAATTAGTTCCTTAGAGTGATTAAGTTACATTGGTGTTAGGGCTTCAACATATGAATTTTGTGGAAACACAAACATTTAATTAATGAGGCCTAGTAAGACTTATTTCAGACTTTTGACCTCCAGAACTATAAGATAGTAAATTTGTATTGTTTAAAGCCACTAATTTGTAGTAGTTTGTTATAGCAGCAATAATAGACTGATACAAACTTTGGGATCTGGAAATGTGGTACTACTGCAACAAATTCCTAAAAATGTAGAAGTTTTGGGATTTGGAAATGGGTAGAAGCTGGAAGAATTTTGAGGAGCATGATAGAAAAAGCCAAGATTGCCTTAAGTAGACTGTTCACAGAAATATGGATAAAAGTGACTCTGCTGTCAGTACTCAGAAGGAAGTGAAGAACATGGTAGAGAAAAGATTTCTATTTTAGAGAACTTATACCTCATCGTGAACAGATTGATGGTAGAAATATGGAATACTTCTATTCAATCTATTCAACCTACCCTTTGAATTTATCTGACTTCTTGGAGAATTTCTAAAATCCCTTTTACTTTATCATGTTATCCTTCTACTTTGTGCAATCTACTATTCCAGTGTTTCCATCATATTTTAAAATGTGGCGCCAAATTTTTCAACATTATTAAAATTTTGTCTCAACAGAATGTTCCTTTTTCTCTACTGTCTTTTCCAGAAATAAATATGCAGCATTCCTTCAAGTCTCATTGAAATTAAAAACTTGTGTACAAATGTCAAGACACTTGTTGCAATTCCTGGTGATTTTCTTATTTAAATTTCTAACTTTTCATTTGTGATGATTTTTCACTTTATTAATGTTTCATGATAACATTTTTCTAGTATTTGGACTTAAATGGGTTCTTCAGAGAGTGTGTGGGTTTCTGCTCAACTCTTCCTTGCATATCCTTGAAAAGGAAAAAGTTGTTTAGATCAGTTGTAGTTTTACTTTGCTTAATCAGAGATCCTGAATCCTATGCAAAGAACAGGGAGAAGGAGTGGGAGAGCAGAGAGAAAATCAAAGTAAGATGTTGTTGTCACAGGAATAAGGCCAGCACCTCTAGCCTCATTTGGGGTTGGTTGTGGTACCTGACATCTAGCTTGGGTAGTCTTCCCTTTCTCCACCAGGCACAAGTAGAGCCACCAGAAAACAGCCATGCAAGTACCTTCACTTTACCTAGCATGCTGTCTATACCAACTGCAAAGTTAACACGAGTGTTTTGGTTACACCTCATTATTGGAATCTGGCATGGGGGAGCTGCTTGGGCTAATTACAGGTGGTCACTTTCCCTGTAGCTCCCTTGCCATCCCAGTGTTCTCAACATTAGGAGCTAGTGGTGGTGTTGGAGTTCTGCTAAAAATGAACAGGAGTCTTTCCCCCAAGTCCTTATTTCCTAAACACACTTTTCCTTTGCATGAGTTAAATTGTAGGTTAGACATCTCCTCTCACTCGATCCAATCTTTCCTACAAAATAGAGTACATTCCTTTAAGTTTCTGATGGGTAGACATGTTAGTTTACAGCACTGGTATGGATTTTAATAAAGATCATCATATGCTTTTGCTCCTTTTAAAGGAGATCTGAAAGCAAAAAGGTGGTAAATGTGTAATGTAGAGTACCAACTAAATTGACTATTCACAGTTTATTTAAAAATAAAAATCAAATATGCAAATATATCAATAATTTTAAAATCAGTTATTTGATTGTTGGTAAATAATCCAACAGACCATTACTGAGGTTTCTATTCACATGAATATATATGTTCTATTTAACATCTGAGTGATTTTGTAACTGTTATGCTCTATGAATGATAAAATGAATAAAGGAGTTAACCATTCATTCCATGTGTAAATAATTACTTCAAAAATGATAACAATGTTTCAGTTTTATAGAGTCTTTAAATGTATTCTTCTTTACCACATACCTTTTTCCTTGGAAATCATTAAAATATCAATAATTTATTGTCTTGTTAATATGACAATCTTTTTATAGTAGATTAACTTATAAAAGAAATTACATATACTGTAATTTGCTGAACAAAAACAAATACACATTTTATGTTCCTCGGTAATATGAATATTAAGTATTATTTTAACAGTTGTAAAGGAAATTGAAATTATATCAAATTTTAACTTATGTGATTATACGGTATTTGCAAAGTAACATTAGTTTTTATATATGTGAAGTAAACTGGAACTATATTTAATAAAATGTAACTTTTTATGTTAAATTACTTTAATAAGGCTTTAATTTTCTATAAAAATTGAAAATAAAAGAAATTACAGCCCAAAACAATTTACCATGGGAAGTTTCATGATTAAATGTAAAAATTCACATGTCCTTTCTCCAAAATACACAAAGAAAAAGAACATGTATGAAATAAAAGAAAATGCATAAAAACATTTATAAGTAAGTGATTTATAGAAAATAAACTCATAATTCCAAAAGTCACATATAACAGGAACTTCAGGTATCACAGTATAATTCACATATGCTATTAGTTATTTCAACAAAGAAAAAAAAAACAGTGAGCTTTTCTTTTACATAGTCCCAATCAATACACAGACTTCAAACTTTCTGAGGAGATTTTCATTAATTCACTACCATGCTCCTTTTTATTCATTGTTTCCACTCCTTTCAAAAAACATGAAGTCCTAGATAAGAACAAAAATATGGAAATGAGTTTTTAGCAACAAAGCAGAGATCAACATCTGGGGAAAGTTGATAGCTTTCCAATAGAGTAGCAAGTACATCCTGTAATTCTGTTCATTTACTGATTACCTGCATGAATTTAATTTATTCTCTGGTAATGTTTCTAAATTTCACTTTTTCTCATGCCACTCAAAATATTTCTCTTTTTGATTTTTCTTTCTTAACTTTTTGTACTTCTTCTCTAGTAATACAACTTTTCTTAAGATTGGAATTCAAAGTACAACATTCAGATTTTTTCAGGAGAATGACAGCCATCTTAGAGGTAGCATGCATCTTAGATTTTTTTGGCCCAGTTTTATTATTTCTCTTGCAAACTTGTCCACTGTGTTCCCCAACTTGTCTCACTATATCAGTGTCTAACCAGATCCTCTTCCCTATGACTTTTATCAAATCCTATGGATTTTCTGTCACATCTATCATTTTTGTTATCTGTTCACAAAGAAATAATTTAATCCTTATCATCATTCACTTGCAAGTGCAGTATGATAATTTTACCTCTCCTCAATCCATTTCTTACATAGTCACCAGGATTTAGCTTTCTGAGATTTGGATTTATAACTATTTTATTTAGACTTGGGTTAAAACCAACCAATTAACTAAATAATTTTCAGTATCTTCCCCACATATACAAGAAGTTGTCCAACCTTTAAAAGTCCTTTAGAAGAGGCCCAGTGCTGAACTGTGGTTATATTAAAACTTTATGCAGAAAACATTGGGCCTATCCCAAATTAGATAGAATAGCAAAATCAAATCCCAATATCTACTCACCAAACTTTAATAATTATTAACCTGACCAATCTTGGTTCATTAATCACTCCTTCCCCTAGATCCCCCTACCCTCACCTTCATTATTTAAAAGCAAATCTTTTTTTATAAAATCATACCATTTTATACTGAAACACTTCAGTGTGTGCCCCTAAAAATTTATATTCTTTTGCTTTTATATAAGCCTAATATCACTAGCATATTTTTAAAAAATAATAATCTAGTAATATCATCAAATAGCCAGTTAGTGTTCAAGTTTCTCTGAATTCCTTCTAAATGTCTTTTTATATTCATTTGTTCAAATCAGTATCTAAATACGGTCTACAAACTGCATAAGTTGAGGTCTCTTAAGTTTCTCTCTCTCTTTATATTATTTTTTATCTTTTTATTTTATGGACATTTATTTGTTGAAGCAACTGGATTCTTTTTCTGTATATTCTCTCACTTTTTAGTTTTTGGGGATTGCATCCCCATGTCAGTGTTTAAGATGTTCATCTAGTGGCTCCAAACCTTGCTTGTTTATTGGAGTCACCTGACAGTTCTAAATAGCTTGCAGGCTTGGTCCCACCTCCAGAGATTTTGACCACTATCTGCATGCAGTCTTGACATAGGGAGTTTGAAAGCTATCCAGGTATTTCTATTGAGCAGCTTGGGTTGAAAACTATTGCTCTGTCCTAGGAGCCCTTGATTTTGGCTGCATAGTCACCTGGGGAGCTATACAAACTTCTAATTCTGAGCCTTTAATTTAGTTAAATTGGGGTACAGCCTGATACTTGAGGTTTTTTAAAGTTCCCTAGCTGATTAAATGTGAAGATAAGTTCAGAATCACTGCACTATCCCACGTAATTCCTCTCAAATGGTAGTTCTATTTAATGGCTCAATGGGATGTTTACTCTTACTGCAGTATGCACTCCTCTATAAGAAGATTTAATTTAATAATGAAAGCTGGACGAAATCTTGTTTTACTGAGTCTATTCCATGCCAGTCCAAATTCAAACTCTTTTTCACAGCACTAACTTCAATTTTTAAATAAAAACCCCAAACACCAGGGCCCCTCCTTAACACATGAGGTCCTTCTGTTACCATATGAAACTTCATAGACTCTCCAGAGAAACTAGTTACCTGCGAACCCAGAACACCAGAAGATAATGAAATTTCAGGGCTAGAATTAAATGGGGCCCTTAGAATAAAACCTATAAATTTCACAAGGTCATTTAAAAGTGTACAGTTTACTCAGTCATTTCAGAATGATACTAGAGAAACCATCTAAACCCAAGATTAGCAGAATAGACTTACAATAAGGAAACATGCACCGAGCATCACAGCTTTCATTTTCACATCAAGGTCTAAAGGGAACTGGATACCAAAGTTATCAGCATCTGTAAATGCCTCTCTCACGAGACCAGTCCACTGCTTGGAAATCTTGCCAACCACATTTTCTTCATCAAGAGATTTAATCTAAAGTGAAAAAAAAATACAACCTTAAAGAATTCTAGAAAACTAGTAACAAACTAAAAGTTGAAATAAAATAAAATACTCTATCAAAATTATGTGTAATACTTAACTATGAACATTATATCACTATTAAATGCATATAGATTCTTGTATCTACTTTTAGATGTATGAAAAAAGAAACCTGTTTGCTGAAGAGAACTTACATGAAAGTAGTTTTGCTTAAATATTTAAAATTTTCTGTTCTACATTAAAATAATAATAAATGAGTTGATCTAAAACAAAATTTAAGCAGAAAAAGGTACAAATATAAGATGTTTCTTTGGTGAAATTTCTAGAAGACCATCAGGTAGATACTAAATGAGTCCCCCATGCTGTGAGAGAAGCACAGAGTTTATATAAGCTGAGTGTTTAAATGTGATGGGAGGGTTCATTACCACCATCTGTAGAAAAATATGAAATGCAAAGAGCCTGGAAAAGAAGACTGGCAGTTTTGAGTAAAGGAAAATAACCAATAATTAACTTGGTGGGATGCTGCAGGTCAAGGGTTGGGGTAAGACTGCAGTGGGGTGGATAGACAGTGAACAACAAAAAGAAGAAGGGTGGATGATAAAAAGGGCTCCAAAGTAAAATTTTTCTAATTTTACAATTCTGCCTGAGGAAAGCCCAGGGCCATTATAAAGAGTTGAACATTTTGTGGCTGGACAAATGCACTCACCAAGTACGTATATGGGGGATGAATGTAACCCACACTTACCATAGTATTTGCATGTAGAGTTATGTCAAACCAGGAAAAGAAGTCCTTTTCAAATGTGCACAAAGTACCACAGGTGCTAGCAACATCCACTGAAGCCCTAGCCCAGGTTGAGAATAGCAAAATAAAAATGGGGAAACTAGGAGCTCTGGGTGGCTCAGTCAGTTAAGTGTCTGCCTTTGGCTCAGGCCATGATCCTAAGGTCCTCAGATGGGAGTCCAGCATCAGTCTCCCTCTCCCTCTGTTGCTCCCCCTGCTTGTGCTGTCTCTCTCTGTCAAATAAATAAATAAAATCTTTAAAAAAACGTGGGCGCCTGGGTGGTGCAAATTCATTAGCATGAGAATAAATACCTGTAGTTTTAAGCCACTGAGTTTTAGGGGTTATTTGTTATGCTCCGCGGGAAGCAGAGAGCCCAATGCGGGGGCTCGATCCCAGGACTCTGGGATCATGACCTGAGCGGAAGGCAGAGGCTTTAACCCACTGAGCCACCCAGGCACCCCTGTTTGTTTGTTTTTAAAGATTTATTTATTTATTCGAAAGAGAGAGCACGAGCAGGAGGGGTAGAGGGAGAGAGAATCTCAAGCAGACTCCACAATGAGCAGGGAGCCTGACATGGGGCTGGATCCCAGGACCCTGAGATCATGACCTGAGCTGAAACCAAGAGTCAGATACTTAACGGACTGCACCACCCAGGTGCCTCTGCATACCTGTATTTTATACGTAAATAGCTGTCATCAGCATTTGAAGCTAAAATAAAACCTTATATTTATTTTTAAATTTAGTCATTATTAATTTCAGAAGTGTTTTTAAAATAAAATATACAAAAGATAATTTATAAGCCACCATAATCCTACCACTAGATTTAACCAATATTGACTTTTCTCCTTTTCATTCCAATAGGAAGAAATTTAAAAATTTGCTAAAATTTATGTAAGTAGAACATGTAACTTTTTATGAAAAGGCTCAGAAATGTGAATAATGATTTATAACTGAAAAGTAAATAGGATTAGATAATTTTTAGCTAAATTCTAGGTATTTAAAAATGGAAAATCTACACAGTAAAATGACTGTAACTTCTAGAAATAATAAACTAATATTATATACCTATACATATATATTGAGAACTGATAGTGGTATTCTAAAAATAAATCTATAGGTGCATCTTATAATAAATGCAAAAAATTAAAATAGAACATTAGCACACAGAACCTAGGTAAGTGTCAAAAGAATGCTGAAAATGTATTTTATTTATTTGCTAATTAGGCATTTATACAACATTTAGCATATGCATAACATGTATTAGGTGATTTATTTTTCCCCTCACAATATCTTCACAAAATATGTCCTTTTTAAAATTAATTATTTTTGTTAACATATAATGTATTATTTGCCCCAGGGGTACAGGTCTGTGAATCATCAGGCTTACACACTTCACAGCACTCACCATAGCACATACCTTCCCCAATGTCCATAATCCAACCACCCTCTCCCTATTTCCCCCCCTTCCCTGCCAACCGTCAGTCTGTTTTGTAAGATTAAGAGTCTCTTATGGTTTGTCTCCCTCCTGATCCCATCTTGTTTCATTTTTTCCTTTCCTATTCCCCAAACCTCCCACTCTGCCTCTCAAATTCCTCATATCAGGGAGATCACATAATTGTCTTTCTCTGATTGACTTCAAAATATGGACTATTACTAAACACAGTTTTCATATAGAAAAACTGATGTAAGAAGAGTTTAAATAATTTGTCTAAGTTCACACAGATAAGAAGTTGTGGGAAGGATTTCAAACACAGGCACTCTGTTCCAGAGTCTATTCTCATGACCATTGTGATAGCCTGTTTTTAGACAGTTAGGTATAAAATTCTTAATAAAAATCTACAACAAGGGTCAGCAAACAATGATCAGTGGGCCAAATCTAGCCTACCTGCTTTTTCGTAAAAAAGTCATATTAGGACACAGTTATATGCTGTATTTATATATTATCTGTAACTATCTTCATGCTACAATGACAGACTTGAAGAGTTGCACACAATGACCATATGGCCCATAAAATCTAAAATGTTTTCTATCTCATCTTTAAAAAAATTTTTTTTTTGCTAATTCCTGCTCTAGGTAAAATAGGACTAGAAAAACAACATGAAAAATAATAGCCAATGTCTTTCTAAATTGTGAAACATTGCTGCTATTTCAATTGAAGTCATCAACTTGGTAGGTATTCTCACAATTGGCATTACTATTCAGTTTTGCTGCTAGAATAGACTAGAAAAGAAAATGAGCTAATTGGTAAATAAACATGAGAAGAGTTAAAATGATTTCACTTTGCTCTATAATTTTTATTTTACTTCTTTTTTAAAAGATTTATTTATTTATTTGACAGACAGAGATCACAGGCAGAGAGGCAGGCAGAGAGAGAGGAGGAAGCAGGCTCCCTTCGGAGCAGAGAGCCTGATGTGGGGCTCGATCCCAGGACTCTGGGATCATGACCTGAGCCAAAGGCAGAGGCTTTAACCCACTGAGCCACCTAGGTGCCCCTGCTCTATAATTTTTATATAGAAAAATTAAGTATAAATAAGCAAAAATGTTTCTTCAGTTAAATACTTAGCCCAGTCAGAAGACTGGATAGAAGGTAAACAAATAAATAGCCTTTTTCAATAAGAGTAAGTACTTAACATATCTCTATTCCTTCTTAAGAGTGCAAATACCTCTATATTACTTAGGAAATTTTTAACAAAAAAGAAGTTCTATATAAAGAAACCCATATGATCATATAAAGAATAGAAAATTAGATATGAATGAATAAAAAGACATAACACTTCTGGGATGAGACAGGTTTCGCCTCATAAAATTGTTAATTTTTAAAAATGGTATACAGATTTAATACAATACTAATAGGATTCTAACTTCTGAAAAATTGCCTTGATATTCACAGGAAAGGAAAAAATCTGATAGCAGCAAAAAAACACAATAAAGAAGAATAATAAGTGGCTCTTTGGCTATGACTAAATACAGAACACATAATTAAGTTGCCATAATTGAATCATAAGGCACTGTGTAAGAACAGATAATTAGATCAATGAAATGAAAATCTAAAATAGATCCCACCATTTATGGGAATTAATTAATTAATTAATTAATTTGACAGAGATCTCAAGTAGGGGGAGCGGCAGGCAGAGAGAGAGAGAGAGGAGGAAGCAGGCTCCTTGCTGAACAGAGAGCCTGATGCAGGGCTCGAGCCCAGGACATTGGGATCATGACCTCAACCAAAGACAGAGGCTTTAACACACTGAGCCACCCAGGCGCCCCATTTATGGGAATTTAATGTATAGTATTTCAATTCATTACAGAATGAATACTTCACTTAATAAATTGTGATGACACAGCTTCTAGCCATCTGAAGGAAAAAGATGTTTGATCCTATCTTCTACAAGTAAAGTTCCTGGTAAGTTAAAGATTTAAATATAAAAAAGTTTAAAAAAGGAGTAAATAAAATATAAAGTTGGGGGCAACTTCATAATCAAGACAGGAGAATGGCAAGATATTAAATAGATATATGTGCCTATATATGATATATATGTATGTGTGTACACACACACATACATACACATACATAAATATATAAGTTCCACAAAGGGTAGATTTGTGGAAACTATTTGTAGATCAGAGGACAGGGTTGGTATCTTCAACATACAAATTATATTTACATACAAATTACAGTTATAAATTGACAAGATAAAAGTAAACAATCTAATAAAAATACAATGGATATGAATATGCAATTCAAAGACCACAAACAAAAGTAACCAGTAAACTTAGGGTAAATTGTTCATAATTCCTAACAGTCAGGGAATTACATATTAGAGATAACCTTCCCCCTCCAACTTACTGATTTTAGATTTCCTTTTTAGATTGAAGTTTGCAGTTCAAGGTGTATCTGGGTGTCATTCCTTCTTACTCAGAACTCCTTGTACTTTTTGAATCTGAGAAACCATGGCATCAAGTCTGCATGATTTTTATTCATTTATCTCTTTGAATACTATCTTGGCACATTCTCTGTATTCTCTTTTTCTGTGACTCCTCTTTGGCACATGCAAGAGTAGTTTATTCTAGTTTTCACATTCCTTTAAATTTTTTTGGTCCTTTCAAATTTATCTTTTCCCACTCTCCCATTTATTTTCCTCATATAGATCATACAGTTCATTATTTCCCTCTTCACCTGTATCTAATTTTCAGCTCAACCCAATGCGGGGTTTCAGCTCCACCCTCCCAATGAGATTTCATCAATGAGTGTTCCTTATTTCTGGAATTTCTATTTGGTTTGTTTTCAGATCCTCCTGTCCTTTTTTATAATAGTCTCATTTTCCCCTTATGACCTTTTTTGTTTCTTCTTTAGCCTCTTTAATGTTTATTTAGATATTTCTTATATAACTGATTGCAGACTGTTCTATTATATGCAGTTTGTTGGTGGTGAATTAAGTCTTAGAACATTATGCAATTTTTTATCTTTTCATGTGAATATCAGCTTTGTCTGTAGGAACTGAGAGTGTTTTGGTAATCAGTCTTTGGCAATCTCCTTCTAGTGTGCTTTTGCATTCAATTATGTCATCTGAATCACCACTCAGGATCAATTTCTATGTTATGAGGTTCCTCATCCATAAGAGTGGTATGAATTGACTTCAGATACATAGAGGGGACTATAATGTATTAACAGTTTCATGGGTTTTTTTTCCTCCCACCAAAAGTCTTTTGGGGAATAAATTCCCTTATTGCCTCTATGGGATAAAAAGTCTGCTTGTCTTTCTTCTACTCACCCTTCGGAGAAGCTCATGGCTTCAACTACCATCTATATGCTGAAAACATCCCAAACTTTTTTTCTACATACCAAAAATCCAACATAACTGAAATACAAATTATGAGGTTCTCATGAATTAACTGTTTCTTCTCCAAGATTGTTAACCTGGCTAATGGCATCATTATCCATTCAGCCACTGCTGCTTTTTTTTTGAGAGAGAGAGAGAGGGATTGAGAGATTGGGGGTGGGCAGGTGGTGGCAAAGGGAGATGGAGAGAGAGAATCTTTTTTTTTTTTTAATTTTAAATTTTTTATTTTTTTATAAACATATTTTTATCCCCAGGGGTACATGTCTGTGAATCGCCAGGTTTACACACTTCATAGCACTAACCATAGCACATACCCTCCCCAATGTCCATTACCCCACCCCCTTTCCCAACCCCCTCCCCCCAGCAACCCTCAGTTTGTTTTGTGAGATTAAGAGTCACTTATGGTTTGTCTCCCTCCCAATCCCATCTTGTTTCTTTTCTTCTTTTTCTGCCCCCCTAGTCCCCCATGTTGCATCTCCACTTCCTCATATCAGGGATATCATATGATAGTTGTCTTTGAGAGAGAGAATCTTAAGCAGGCTCTATCCCCAGGCTCCATCTGTCAGTCTCACAACCCTGAAATCACGACCTGAGGCCGAGTTAAGAGTTGAATGATTAACCAACTGAGCCACCCAGGTGCCCTCATTGAGCTTCTTAAACATCAGATATTAGAACAACATGAATATGAATCAGAATCATCTCCAAATTTTCTTTCATGCTCAGCTGACACCAAAGCCATGAATCAGTTCCATTTGGTATACTTATGAAATGTCTCTGAATTAGTTCTCTCTTTAGAATGGCTCCTGCTCCTGCTGTGTTCAGGCCATTATCTCTTCTCTACTCTATTTCCATACGATTACTACTATGATGGAGTCCATGTTCCACTGTGATTCCTTACTGATAATTCCTGCTTTCAAACTTTTCATTAGACCTACCCTAAAGAAAATGATTCAAGGAACTACATTCTCAACTCTCTCAAAGGTGTTACCTAGTTAGAACCATTCTAGATTCACAGGAGACTAGTTAATTCATTACATATAATGGATGCTTTAAGGCATCCACTGAGAAGGGTTGCTGGGAGATTTCTAAATTCCTTAGCATTAACTATAAAAGTTTCACAATCCAACTTCACTTGTTGCACCAGTATTTTCACTTATTTTCTACAAATAAAGTCTATGTCAGCAAAAATTCTATTAATATTCCCTGAAAGAACAATTACCTCTCAGTCCTCTGGCTCTTTCATAGGAATGATAACCCCTACATAGAGAACTATTATTATAAAAAACTATAAGGTCTTTACACATGCTTAGCATATATCCCCTCAATTCCCCCCTTATACTATGTATATGCCTTTGTAAGAGTCTTTATAAAGTCTCTATTATATCACATGTTTTCTTAGAAGTGCCTGTCTCTCTCATTTGACTCTGAAGTCACTGAGGGGAAGGAGTCATTTTTATACAACCAGGGTCAAACAAAGGACTTGAAAATCATATGATTAGAGAAGCCAGGAAGATAATATAAAGAATGGAGCTGGAGAGTGGAAAACTGTAGGAAGTCATGGGACAGTGTCAGATTGCATATACCTTATAAGGCAACCCTGCTCAGTTTTAGATTTTTGCCCCTTTTTGTGGAAATGTTGGTCCAGCTTAACATATTTTATGATTTTTCCAAGAGGATCATGAGATTAATATTAAGTTATAAAATCTCCCTATTTTTAAATATTTGCAACTAAATAATTTGGGCTACAAGACTAGGCCATCTATGGAAAAACTGCTGTAATGAAACTCCTTCATGTCATAAATACACAGATAAATTATTGTTTACAGTGATCAAATTTAAAAAAAAAACATTTTATTTATTTGACAGACAGAGATCACAAGTAGGCAGAGAGGCAGGCAGAGAGAGAAGAAGGGAAGCAGGTTCCCTGCTGAGAAGAGAGCCCGATGTGGGGCTCAATCCCAGGACCCTGGGATCATGACCTGAACCAAAGACAGAGGCTTTAACCCACTGAGCCACCCAGGCGCCCCTACAGTGATCAAATTTAACACAAGGAGAAAGAGAGGCATAACTGGGAAGTATATGTTCCGCTATCTTTCTTAAAACTCTCTTTGCGTTATCGGGCTCCTTGCTCGGCAGGGAGCCTGCTTCTCCCTCTGCCTCTGCCTGCCACTCTGTCTGCCTGTGCTTGCTCGCTCTCTCCCTCTCTCTCGGATGGGTGAGCTTTTTGTAGGAACTCAAAGATGTCAGAACTTCTGAAGAGGATCTAGAGCACTGGCAGCCTGTATTTCAGATTAGGGAAGGATTCATATGCTTTGGCAATCAGACTTAGATGATGAGGTTCACATTTTATTTTAAATGGGTAATATAGACCATGTTCAAATGTTGGATGCTTTGCTTATATCTATTTGTTTATTTGACTACAAAGTTTTGCTTCTTTTTATCCATTTAGTATAATCAACACTGATGCTTGATCACAGTATTAACCACCTTTCTGACCAAAGTTAAATATATAAGCACACTGTCTTCTTCTTGAAATATCAGGACACACACATTTATTTTATTTGTAACATCCTCCCAAATTATATTACCCTTTATGAGGAAATCAAGACCTGTAAACATTATCACATCTCTTACCTCAAAATCAACATCTGCACAACAGCTGCATAGAACACATGGACCAGTAATTTTCAGTACATCCTCTCTCCTCTCATTTTGAATTGTAAACCTGGGCAGGCACGGATGCCAGTTCTGAATAACATAACCTATAGGTATACCAGGAGGAGCATGGATTGCTATCTACAAAAGCAAAAGAACATATAAAAATCATAATAATTATAATGTTTAGTAATCACTCATTTATTGAATATTTTTGAAGTGTAAGACACTGTTTTAAGCACCACTTAATTTCTAACATAACCCTACAAGGTTGGAACTATTATCCACATTATAGAGAAAGTAACTGAGGCAGAGAGAGGTGAATTAACTTGTATCAGATTCCCAACCTCAAAGAAGAAAAATGAGGTAAAAACTTGGGCAGGTTGCATGCATCGTTTCCACTCTTAAGCTTTGCTCCACTTGCCTTTGTACATTTTTTATTCTCCATATTTATAAAAATGTCTAAATTGTTAAGGAACTATTTTCTTAAACTTTTTAAAAAAAAATTAGATGTAAGAACACAGCTCAGAACAGTGGGACAATTTCTAAATATAAGTAGCAATGGTGACAAAATGGAAAGAAAATGAAGCCTGGAACCTTGGCTCTGCTACTTAGCTAGGTGACCTTGAAAGTGCCTTAGTGTGGTCTTTTTTTACAATAGTGCATTATATGTTAATATGCACTTTATATTATAGAGCACATTCCATGAAACTCTTAGTTTTTCCTCAGATATTCCTTGATGAATATTACTATATATAACCTAAATGATATGAAAAATAAATAATTCAGCATGAACAACTTTAGTTATCTTTTTAAAATATGTACAGTATTAGATTTCAAATATTCATGTGTTTGTAACTGTGTCTGTCATGCTTGCACAGCTCCCTCTCTGGAATGACTGAGTGGCCCCAACAGGGCTGGTTTCAGGCCAACGGAGATACATGCAAAAATCAACTTCCCTATAAACTCTCTGTGCCCCAGCATCTCCTCTGAGATCCACATTCTGTATTAGGGGGCTGCCAAGTAAATAAAATGGATACCTGGTCTTTATGGAGTTAAAGGTATTCATAACTACTGTATACCTCTTATGGGGGCTCAAATACATTCATAATTTTTATAGATACATAAAAAAACAGGCATTGAAATTTTTCAGAGAAGGCCCTTCTGTGAGGTTGGCCCACACTGTGAGATGAACACATAAAAGATATCCTAGGATATTCTCTATGGCATCACTGTTCTGGCTTTGGCTAGGCTCTTCATGTTCATTGTAGGTAATGGATTTGACCAAGGTGCCCTACCTTTTCAGCTCTCCATGAAGATCAAGAAACCCTGTCTCTGAGATTTCTGATCTCAACCCCATGAGACACACTACTCATGGCCATGGGGCTAACTGTCCATTGTTTTTCACTGCCTTTCTTGGACAATTTACTCTCAAGTATACACTAAGAGCTTATGGACTAATTTTCCTTTAAATCTTATTTGATTACATAATCCAATGAAAAGTTAAAAATTCTTGCTGAACTACTTTACAAATGACCCTGGTAATTGCTCACTGACCTCCTGAAGGCAGCAAGGGAAACAACAGCTGTCACACTTTAGTGGTCTCTCCAGAGTTATAACTTCTCGGCCCATATTATCAAAAATTCTCATGGTAAATGGCCTAGAAGCCCCACAGCAATTTCGGGTACAGCAATCCGTATCCTCTGCTGCAAAGTAAATCCTCTGTCCAAAGCTGTTCTTAATTTCATATTTGTTATTAGTTTCGAAACCTGTTAAGACTACAAACATAAAAGGGGAATCATTATGACCATTATGCTAAAAGTATATTGAATCTATCCTAAGATACTATAATGTGTAGTTATGCCATTTTTAGATGATACTTCAAGTAACACAGGGAGAAAGAAAAGAAAAGGTGTTTAGAGATGATCTAGATACGAGGATAAATGGGAAAGGGAAAGAAGAAGGAAAAGGTTTTAAGGCATAGAGAAATTAAGAGTCCCTATGTGAGACATGGAAAAGAAAACAACTCATATATCTTTCTAATTCCATAGACTCATGTCAGAAAGTCAGACTGCTGCTGAGGGATGGTGCAATGCTGTAGATGGTCTTAGTTGTGCTAGGTGTATGCAGAAAATATCCACTTGCTTGGTATAATTTCCATATATTCAGTTATGTAGGAGAATGTAGGATGGTTGCTATGTTTATACTCTATGAAATATTCTATCGAATAATTTTTTATATACAATATTCATGGCTTATGTTTTTGCACTGTGTAAGGGAAGGTAATGAGAAGGCTTATTCTTAATGCATACACGTATAAAGGGAAGGTGAAAATGGAAGATGAATTAGAACATTGCATTACGCCCAGAGCATCCTTGTTTAACTCAGCAGTAGTTGTTCAGAAGTGGAAGATGGGTACTAGACAATGGGAAGAGGGCCTTAGCAACCAAGGCTGCAACTCATAGGCTACCTAGACCACTGGCATCCTAAGTAACCTCTGTACTCTAGAGGGAGCTATCTCTTCACAGGGAGGCAGAGGTATGCTAAATGCTGATGCCCATGTGATAGCTTACCAATGGGGTTCCCATACTAAACCACACATTGCAAATGTCTCCTTCCTTAGAACCAGAAAGGAACAATTAATGGTCCCACTAGTCTATAGTCCTTGTTAATGTGGGTCATGAGATGTCAGAGCCACCAAAAATAATGAATGATTAAAAGATAAATATGGGACAAAAACACTCCCTAATGTCTATCTGACTTTTAGTCAGGTAGAGATGTCCTTCATAAATTCTATCACCATGACCTCCCTTAAGTACCTTTGCTCTGGCTCAAACAGGCTTTGGGCTCTTTCTTTAAAAGAACCACCCTTGACCTCAACATCTGACAGTCACATGTTTTGTGAGAAAAAAATTAAACTGATTCATAACATGGACTCTATTATCTAAGTGTTTCATTAAGTAGTTTAATCTCAAAATTCTTCAGCTGCTTTATCTGTAAAATGAGGTCAATGGTTTTACACAATCTCTAAGTTACCTTCTAGTTACTAAAAAAATGAGAATAAAACAAAATAACTCCATGATTACCATAGTGCTATTCTAAGAAGGTAGGTAGGCCTCCAGCCCTGCTGACCAGCATCCTCCAACACTGCATTAGCTCTGTACCCAAGGTGACAATCCATAGCCCACAGAACAAAGGTTTTACAGGGTTCATATGAACTCCAAAACATATTCATCCAAATTGAAGAAGTTTACTTGCTTTTTCAATGTACTAAAGTAACTGAACTAGTGCATTTGGTTCTGTGTCAATATCAAGATCATCATAGGCTGGGAAGAAAACAGCTGAAGTCATTTCTAGAGAGAAGTGGGAGAAAAGTAAGTTTTGATCAGTTTCCTTCCAAGTCAGGGTCTGTAGCATGGGGACAGATGCTCAGAGTAATAGTATTTTACTAGAAATGAGCTACTGATAATTACCATAATTCATTATCATGGAGACATTTATAAATAATCAGATTTAACTTTTCCACATCAGTGAAAGTGTTACATTTGTGGTTGATGATATGCCCTTATCTGTATAAATACCTCGTTCTAGAAATATCATCAATACAATGAATACATACCTTCCAGAAGCTCAACTTGCTGATGAACCAGTATCTGATCTATCTATTACAGCAAAAACAAACAATTAAGCTATAAGTATATTGCCATGCTTTTTACACCAACCAAATTAATATTAGTGCTTTTATATTTTAAGGAATGTATATAATCAATTATCAGTATTTACCCATATTTAGTGATAGAATATCTTCTAAACTTTTATACTTAGAAACGTATAAAATTAAAGTTAATATTATCTTTAACTGAAAAACAATCTATTGAATGTGTTCACTATTAATGTGGGAAAATTCAGGTTAAATAAAATTGACTCACACTAGAATCCCTCTTAACAATTTTTTAAAAATTTCCTTCTTGAAAAGACTTAGGAAATATTAAGACTCTATCCATTTGAAAAGCTTATTTCTGGATCTAAAAAAATTTTTTTTCGAAGTGTGCTTGATACCATCTTTTGGAGCAGGTAATAACTTCCTCTATATATTTTGTAAGGCCTTGATTTTAAAAAGAATCTGTTCAAGGTATTTGTCAGAGAATGTATGAACTACTAAAAATTCTTACAATACATCCTGCCCAAGTGCACTGTGAGAAATTAGTACAGAGAGTACAAGAGAGCCAATTCATTTGCTGAAAACTGGTTGGTTACCACAGGAATATATTTATTTGTTTATTGATCAGACACATAAAATTTCATATTCCTGCTCTACCTACCAGATTTCCAACACTGGGCAAATACTAACCCTCACATTCTAGGATATGGTATCATGCAGTACGCTAAAATCCAGGATTTTTTTTTCTTACTGGTGGCATTAATAAAATTGGTTCTTCCAAAGAACAAAGCATAAAATACAGTTTTATTACTTATAATAAAAAGTATATCATGTTGTACACAAAATATTAATTCTTTGTTTTTGGTATCACTTATTGACACTCAACACCAAATTTAGTTTAATGTTTATTTTCACTTTCTAGAAAGTTACGTGGTGCTGAGATTAAAGATACTGAGATCCAGTACCAAGGTTCCAGAAGTAAGAAGCCATTCCCACTTCCTTAGTGTTTTGGCTCTAAGTCAATTATATAACTTCTCTGGACCTCAGTTTCCTCTTCTGTAAAATGATGATAATTATAGCACCTATATATCATAAAGCTTCTAAAAGGATTAAATAAGTCAATACATGTGTTATACTTAGGAACAAAGTCTGGAAATAGTGCTTAATAAAGGTTTGTTATTGGCCATTACCACAGATTATATTCAAAAATCAAAGAAAACACAATTTCTTAAGACATTTGCATTTTACTTTAAAAGCAAACTTCACTTGGAAGAAGTATTGTAACTTGTTAGTATAAAATGTTTTACCATTTCAGACTTCTGTGAATTAGTCATTTCTTAATTTCATTAAGTAAACTATAAGTACAGTTTTATTTTTTATGAGAGTTTCATTTATTTGAAATTACCTGACTTAAATATTCCAATCCAGGTGGACAATCTATTGGAGGTGGTGGTGCTGGCATCCAGGGTACCCCTGCAGGTCCACCTGGCTGACTGTACACTGGCTGGTGTTGGACAGGAAAGCCTACTGGGCCAATACCTGAATAACCAGCTGGTGGAATTGAGTAGCCAGCCTGGGGGCCAGGGTAGCCAGCCTGGGGGCCAGGGTAGCCAGCCTTGGGGCCAGGGTAGCCAGGCTGGGGGCCAGGATAGCCAGGCTGGGGGCCAGGATAGCCAGGCTGGGGGCCAGGGTAGCCAGGCTGGGGGCCAGGGTAGCCAGGCTGGGGGCCAGGGTAGCCAGTGTGCTCTGGAGGTCCTGAAATATACACAGATGAAATAATTTGTAACTGCACAGAAAATGAAACATGAATTCTTTTGGGATTACTCAACTGAAATTTCAGCCCAGAAATCCTGTTTCTATGAAGCTTAAAGTTTGTATTTTTATCTTCTATCAATTTTCCAATGAGATATTTGTGGTTTCATATCCCCTCCCATAGGGCTTGGGACTGTGAATAGAGTTGGCCCAAGCCTTATTCACTGTTCAAAATTCAGTTGAAAATAGTCTTGAAACCTAAGGAAGTGATGAAAATCAACAACAATCTAGAGTCACCTACAAAAAGATTCTGGAATGCCTGAATAGAAAAGAGAGATGGCATTGTGTCAAAGGCCCAAAATAAAGGCTTTGAGTTAGCATTTCTAAAACCAAAGCACTTTATAGAAATATGATAATTCTGGAGTTGTAGGAAACAGTACCTCCCTTATGTAAAGAACTACGGGTGGTTTTGCCCCCTCAGGGAATATCTGGCAAAGTCTGGAGACATTTTTGGTTGTTTCGGTTGGAATAGAGGGTGATACTGGTAGACAGAGGCCAGTGATGATGCTAAATATTTCCTGAAATAACAGAGCAGTACCCTGAAAATAAAGAATTGTAAATCCCAAAATATTATAGTGCTGCTGTTGAGAAACTCTGGTATAGAGATAAAAACATGTTGTTACTTCCAGTATTGTCCAGGTGCTTATCTGGGTTAACAATTGGCCTGAACTTTAAACCCACAGTACATTCCTATCCTAAGACCTCCTACATGAAAAAAAAAAAAAAATCCATTATGATAGGTTACAAATTTAAATCTCAAAATTTACTGCTCTTAGCACTCTAAAAAATACAATTTGAGCACTAAGGAAGGTAAAAAGTTACAACAGGCAATTTATAAATACTTTTTAAAAATTTATTTATAATAAATAATTTATAAATACTTTAAAAAAATCATTGATAGCAAAATACACCTTACAAAAAGTTTTAGAAGATAGACTAAATCTCATAATAATACTTTTTAAATATAGTTTTTATAGTTTATTCCTTCTTAGAATAAATAAATATTTACCAACGTTCTACAACGTGACTGGCTTTGTTCTAGAATCAGAGGACACAGCTATCAACAAGGTAACCCATCCTCAGGATGATTATAGGCAACTTTTGGGGAAACAAAAATAAATTATTTTAAAAGATTTCAGATGGAACTCATAGAGAAAATGCATGGTGGAGAGGGAAAGGTATCCACCAGTTACGTTAGATAGGAAAAAAAAAAAAAGGTCTGTTGAGATCTAGAATATGAGACAGGAAAAGCTTTGTGTAAAGACCTGGTGAGAAAGGTTCAAGAGGAAGGAAAACCAAACGCAAAAATCTTAGACTTTAAGAATGAATTTGGCATGTTTGAGAAAGAGAGAAGCATCATAAAGAAGAGGAAGAATAGAATCTGTTGTCAGTGAAGAAATAGGAGCAGTTCATCTAGGGAGCCCATTCATAAGAAGTTTCAATTTTATTCCAAGTGTGACTGACAGGACTTTGAAGATTTTAAACAGACAAGTGAGTTCCATAATCTGATTTATATCTTAACAAAGTTTTTAGGAATGCTGAGCACTGGGATTTAAAATGAGAAATGCAGATGAAATCCCTGCCCTCATTGCCTAATGGGGAAGATAACCTTATATTTATCCTTTACTTTAGAGGTCCGTAAGACTAGTATGATCAATTGATTAACGAGAGTCGAAGGCAAGCTCCTTGAAAGAAGGGACCAGATCTTTATGACTACATATGCCAAAACAAAGTGTTGGGATGGGGAAAGAGAAAAGGAAGGAGTTGGGACATCTTCCCTGAGGACTGCCTTTCAGCTGAGATCTAAAGGATACAAAGGAGTTGAGTAAATCAGGGGGCACAGGGAAAAAGGTTTCACAGAGAAGCCCTGGGATAGTAACACATCTGTAAAAAGGCATGTTGGCTTAAATAGCAAGAGAGTCAGGCTTAAGAGACAGTCCAAGAGAAGGCAGGGGAGCCCCTCAGGTCTAGTGAACCAAATTAAGCATCTTGGCCTCTATCATAAAAGTAACAACAAGCACCAGCTTGCATATATGAGGAATTTGAAAGGCAACGTGGGGGAGATAAACCATAAGGGACTCTTAATCTCACAAAACAAACTGAGGGTTGGGGCAGGGTGAGGGAGAAGGTGGTTGGGTTATGGGGATGGTTACTGGGGATGATATGTGCTATGGTGAGTGTTGAAGTGTGTAGGCCTGACGATTCACAGACCTGTACCCCGGGGCTAATAATACATTAAATGTTAATTTAAAAAAAGCAACAAGCCAATGATGTACACATTTAATACAGTCTGTAATATGAACAGATACGCATTTTTAAAGATCACTGGCTACAGTGCAAAGATTAGACCACAGGCAAACCAAATGGGGATACATGAGTTAATAGGTTACATTATTAGCATTATTTCAATCTTCTCGAGACTCTTGGAGAGGACAGCTGATTATTTCCCAAATCAATGAATTAAGTATACAGAATTACCTGAAATTTGGGTAATATTTTCATTTGTATGAAGTCCAATTGATTTAACATATTATTAGTATAATAGTCAACTAGTATTAAATCACTTATTATTTGTAAATCTTTGTACTAGGTGTTTTACATATACTTTCATTCAATCTCCAAACAAAACTGAATTGGAAAATATTAGACCCAGTTTATAGAGAAGAACTGAGGCTTAGTGGTTTAACAACTTGTTTGAACCACCGCACAACTATGAAGTATAGAAGCCAGAACTTGAAGCCTGAGACAGCCTCTCTATGTCTTTTCCCCACCTGCATAAGGGGGGGTGATTAATAATAACCTTATAAGGTTGAGAATTAAATGAGTTACTCCACATTACACACAATGAGCTCTCAATTTTAAACCATCACTACTGTTAGCATCATTGTCAAATTAAGACCTGAACTATTATATGTGGCCTTAGGACTTGAGAAATAAAATTAAGCTATTTTTCTTACAAACTCTTGTCTGATTGTAACTGAATTTAATTACGTATCACCTACTTTTAATTAGCTGTGGGGTGGATTAAATCATTCTCCAAGTACCTTGGATACATATTGCAGCTTGCTAATAATTCTTCAAACAATCGCAATATAAGAATTTAGAGCAGTGGTTCTCAGCCCTGGCTGCACATTAGAATTACCTGGGGAATTAAAGAAATTACTAACCCTGGGTCCCACTACCTGAGCTTCTGCTTTAATTTTCCTGGGACAGTTCACTGGTAGAGTGTTTTTAAGAACTTCCATGTACAACTTAAGTGCAGGCACTCTTGAGAACTATATCTTAGAGATTTTCTATCTCCCATTCTTAAAACTGCAAACATCTGGATGAGATCCAGGCCCTACTGGGAAATTTCTGGCTAGACAATTAAACAGGCCATTTCATTCCCAAGCAAATTTATTTGCTCAGAGTAGAAAACAAAATAGATACACCCTTCTGCCCAAACATGATCCCTTTTGATCCTAAATCCCCAGGATGGTCTCTCAAGATGGTAGTAGTCAGACTACTTGCAAATTTGGGTGCACCATGATCTTTGCCATTTAGTAAAGTTCTAATAATTTTGATAACTGTATTTGTCTAAATGAGAATCTCTGAAGTCTTCTATTTATTGGTTCAAAGGGAAAAATGTACTCCCTAGTATGGAGTGATATGATTCAACTGCTTTTCTTAGATGCAAAGCATGATTCAAGATGTATACAAAAGCAAAGCTTTCATATATGTTATGAAATGAAAATGAGAATTATCTCCATGCAGCTGCATTTTTATTACTTATAGCTTCCAGTTTTAAGTTCTTTTCTGTGACTCTCACTGTACACAATTACTCTCAACTAATATCTGACTCAAAAATACCCAAGGATAAATCTTCTAAATGTGATTACAGGATGACAATTTTCAGAACAAATGAAGAATCAATTAAATCTCTCACTTAAAATGTATATTTTGGGGTTTAATTTATGTGTAGACTTTATTTGCTAAATGTAACCTCTCTATTTTTTGACTCTATATCTTTACTATCCTGTATAAGTAAAAATTACTTTGATGATATTTATGATACTACATAGTCAAGCAAAATAATCAAGAACTAGGCTGCCAATTTCATTATTGGACTTTTAGTAAAAGACACTACTAAAATATACATAGAGAGATAGACACATAGATACATACACGCTTTGGGGAGTATCAGTAATTGAAAAATATGGGGTTTTAATTTTTTTAAAATATTTTATTTATTTATTTGACAGAGATCACAAGTAGGCAGAAAGGCAGGCAGAGAGAGACGGGGAGGCAGGCTCTCTGCTGAGCAGAGAGCCCAATGTGGGGCTCCATCCCAGGACCCAGGGATTATGACCTGAGCTGAAGGCAGAGGCTTAACCCACTGAGCCACCCAGGCACCCCTGGGGTTTTTATTCTTTAAACAAGTGTCTTACCTTGGAATGCTGCTGAAGGATATTCATGGGGATGTCCAGGTGGTAAATTTGTTCCTGGATAAGGAGCCCTCATTTGCCCATCTACAATTCAGGGAGAGGTAAAACATATACCTTCTTTAATAAAATATATGTCAGAAAGAAAAATATATTGTCCTTAGGTAATTTTCATTTATATGATCCTGTGCTGTACTAAAATTGATAAAGTGAATTCTTCACTTAACTACAACAAGCTATCCTTGTTATCAGGCTTAATTTGCAGTAGAATCCTGTTTCAAACAAATTCCTTTTTTGATAAAATGAGATGGCTGAGTTGCTGGGGCTGAATTTCTGGTTCTCAAATATGCTGATGAATGTTTACTTCCATATTTTGATTCCATTAGTAGTAGGAAAACAGTGTTTTAAAACCACATGCAGACAGTGAAGAAAGATGTAGGGATCATAATGGAAAGATTATGGATGATTTCAAAGATATCTAAATTACTGCTACAAGAATTATTTTTTAAATATGTAAAATAATGCATACATTTTAGTATTTAAATATCCTTTTTACGCTTACTCTGCAACTCCCCTAATAAGGTTGAACCATAGGAAATTCCTAATATTTGACTGATTATGACCTACGAAAATCATAACTGACTGAATTACAAAAAACTAACATATTAAACTATGTTGAGTATTTTTAATCATTCTTGATATTTGTGTTTTCTAGTCACTTATTTAGTAGTGACCCCAATCAGACAAGAAATATTTGTTGAGCACCTCCTGTATGGTCTCTGAGTTAAGCTCTGAGGCGATACTGCCTCTGTCTTCATGCAACTTATGGTCTAGTGGACACTACACTTATACCATGTTTCATTATGGCTTGCTAACTATAAATTCAAAATAGTTTCTGACCAAATGATGAGGGCATGGCATTAATACAGAAGAAAACGTAAGTCAAACTTTCAATCTGATATATTTCCTATATCCTTCTTTACCATACATCTTCAAAGACCACTCAACTCATATGCTTTCAGTAGGAAAGCTGGATTGTGAGCCACCCTTCTCCATTCAATTGGCTTCATAATAACTTCAGTAGAATGGAGTCCATGGAGACTGTGCAAATTCAGGTAACAAAGAATCCTCTACTTTCATCAGGCCTTTTCCCTGAACAGATAGTGGAACATAACCTAATTTATTATAGGTCTCTGAAATACCGTAGGTCTTTCCATCCCAACCATTCCCTTGTTTGTTGGCTTCAAGGGTTGGCCTACCTCCTAGTTCTCTAGCTCTCAAGGACTTGCCCACAGCCCCCACTCCCAACCTGAGTGAGATCACACTTACCAGATCTCAAGAAAACACACTGCAAGTGTGACTAACAGATCTA
Source organism: Mellivora capensis (assembly GCA_004024625.1). NCBI lineage: Eukaryota > Metazoa > Chordata > Mammalia > Carnivora > Mustelidae > Mellivora > Mellivora capensis. The sequence continues at coordinate 62,678 of PISX010009614.1, forward strand.
CTCTTGAATGATATGTCACATTTTGGCACCTCTTAATAGGTAACATTGTTTGAACAACAGTAAATACATATACATATCTAGGAGCAGAAATTCATATAAAGGGAAAACAAGCAAATGAGGAAGAGATAAAGTAGACCAAAGGGAATATGACTGATGAATGGATTTCTGCATTTGGGAAATGGAACTTAAAATAATTTATAGATATCATAGGGCTGTCATGTTGTCATAAAGAAATTTTATTTTTACTTTTATATATATTTACGTATATACATACATACATTTTATTCCTATTATGCACACTTAAACACACACACAATTACATATATGAAGATGAAGAGTTAAAAGGTGACTATGACCTTGGCCAAAAGAATGCTTCTAAAATGATCTAAAGCATCCTAATGCTGCAGCAGATACGGTAGTGTAATACTGTATCAATTTACATTTAAAAAGCCTTGAGTTTTGTAAGTAAAATTAAATTAATATAGCAAACATTAAGAGAAGAGAAGAAACTTCATGAAGGAAAGCTGAGGTTTCTAGTCCTACAGAGTTTTTAATATATCTAGCAAGGTTGACATTGTGGTGAAAGATAAACGTCTCTTTGGTAGCTAAACAAAAATAAACAGAATATAAATCTTCTCACAAAACAGGATTTTGTTTTTCATACTTTCCCCCACGCGGGGCTTGATCCCAGGACCCTGAGATCATGACCTGAACTGAAGTCCAGAGTTGGGTATTTAACTGACTGAGCCACCCAGGTGCCCCTAGGATTTCCTTGATAGTAAAAAGCCATAACATAATGATTGCTATTTATTTAAACCTGCCCACATGTGTCTGTTATGAAATATAGAGCAAGGATATATAAGAAGATTTTATTACAATAGACTGACATATTAAATCTATTATCTGTTAATTTGAATTGAATAATGTTAATGCATATAAAATGCACATAAAAAGGCAAAAACTGATCTAGATGGAAGGTAGTGTAAATATAACATATTTCCCAGTAAGACTAAAATTCCTTAGGCTTACCTAAGGTTTTTTTTTTTTTATATTTTTACAGGAAAAATTAGTGGTAGTGGATATATGTGTACTTTGTCTCTATGTCAAAACAGTGAACTAGACTCTGGGTTCTAAAGCATTAACAAAACAAAGCAAATTATATCTTTTCAGAAACTGTATAAAACATTATGACAAAGAACATATTAACAACAGATTTAACATTATAAAATGAAAGTAAACACCTAAATTACTTACTTTGTTTTTCCATGATTTAGAGAGTTCTGAAAAAGAAGACCTGATATTATTACATTGTTTACAAATTTATAGGTCAAATATGACAGTTGAAACAAGATATTCTGAAACTAAACATACACAATAAGATATTTGTCTATTCATCTCGTCTACCAGAATGGTCGTTTGAACCCTTTGGTCTTGATCCCATTCCCCACTGATGTGATTCTGAGTACAACTTAAGAAGTTGTGGGTCACCCCAGGATGGTGGACATATTCTACAAACCTTTGTGGGGAGAGGGTCTTATAAGGCAGAAAGCCAAAAGGAAAAAACACTGTGATCTTAGGATATCATATTTGGATCTCATCCAAGTTAAACTCTAAAACTGGAGGCTTCCAGTCTACACAAAAGAAGTGTGTGATCTAGCACCCAGCCTTAGGGTTGGGCTCTAAACATGCTTCACCAGGACAGGTTAGCTATCAGATTACACTACCGCAAGTATCTCTGGATTCCAAGTTCTGTGGATACTTTCTGTCCAACTTGAATAGTAAATTTGAAAAGGCCTGACCCTTTGTTCTATGTTTCAAGATACACTTTTAGCCAGAGAACCCACTCTCAGGGGTTGTCATAGTTGTGGCATCACAATAATATAACCAAAATTTTGTGTTTGGTTATTTCTACAGAAAATAATAATAATAACAATAACAACAACAATAATAATAATACAACACAATGCACTCAGTACTTTACCTTCCAGTTCCTTGATTCCCCCTGATCTCTCTACTTAAAATCCCAATCCCCTTTCTGCCTGTTAATTACAATTAACACATAAGGCAAAACCTCCTATCCAGAGATCCAAGGAAAGGAAAATAACAGACTATAAAGCAGAACTTATTTGTCTGTATTTGTTTTTTTCTTTCCTACTTGGTTACACTATTTTGAGTCTTAAACTACAGATTTGTGAAAATGAGTCCCTGATGGCAAAACTACTACAGAACAAAATCTGGGTTCACATTATGCTGTAGGTTTTAGAATTTTTGCAGTTACACAGTATCTCAAGCATGAAAAATGGTATGTCATAAGTTCAGGTACAAAATGTTAAATGACAAGTTGTACCTGTATGTGTGCCAGGTAGAATAAAGAACTTGTGGAATAAGGATGATACTGACCATGTCATCCTGTCCATTCTTGTTTGCTTTGGACTTAAGGGTCTATTAACGAGAGGTAATGTCACTCAGTTTTGGAAATGACTAAGCTGAGTCCTCAGTGAATTAATTAATTAATTAATTAATGAACACAGTAACTTTTAAATAATGCCCCCATTACCCTTACTAAGAAACAAATCCTAGAAAAACTTCCAAGAAAAAGAACATCATATTCATCCTGTTCCAAAAAAAAAAAATTTCTAAGGAAGTCATATATATTGTACCACTGGAACCTTAATCACCTCAGGACAAATATATAACTTCAAATTATAATCTGATTACTACACACTTCTTCCTAATCCTGTTAAATGAGAGCTTCTGAGGAGATTAGTGCATCATATGTTATAGTTAGGTAAGTGTATCTCTGGTAAATTATTCTATCAGACACCGTAAGACCCACTGCTGCTCTGGGCTATTTGAAAATTATAAACCTCTTCCATCAGAGAAGAGAAACAATGCAAGTGGAGATGTGGCTTCACAACTCATATTACAGTGAAATCCTTGACCCATATCTTGAGGTCCTGAAATTTCTATCTTATTGCTTTAAAAAATAGTAATATACAATCTGGAATCCAAGGGAAGCATCCCTAATTTGGAAGATCCTAAGACTACTATGCTTATAAACTAGGCATAAACTAGATTTGAATTATTTATTCATATTTGCTTCTTAATTGTTTAAGAACAAAATAGTTAACATTTTTCTGAGTCCCAAGATGTGGATATATGTTCTGCATTATTTTAGCAAAACGTTACTGCTCTAAAGACAGTGACAGAATTCTATGTCCCTAACTTCCTTTGAATCTGAGACCCAAAGGAAGTCTTAAATCAACCAGGCCATGGGTGGGGCTTGAGGAAGTGAGGCATTATAGACAGAGAACAGTATAAGTCCTGTGGCTAGAAGGAACTTTACTCACTTCAGGAAATGAAAGCTTTGTGGATTACAAAAGAAAGAGAGGAAGAGGTCATCAGACATTAGGATAGAGAAGTGTATGGGGACAGTTCGTAGCCTTTAATATCTCTCTACCTGAATTCTATGCTCTCAAAGGCCAGAAGATGGCCTGTCTTGTATAGGACAAGGCATTTAACAAGTGCTTGTTGACTGAACAAGGTGTGTACAGTATTATTTCACTCCTTTTGGTCATAAGGAACAGCTCCCTTACAAATGTGAAGGGTGCTTAGTCTCTGATCCAGCCACTTATTTTACATGCCACTTTTCTATCCAACTGCAGAAATCTGCTCATTTCCCTTTTCATTTATTCTTCATTCCTTGCGTCTATTCAGTGTTCAAAGCCTCACAGTTGTCATACTCTAGGGCATGCTATTAAGAGAAAGTTCTGCAGTTAAGAAAGTTCAACAATGAAGGGGCACCTGGGTGGCTCAGTGGGTTAAAGCCTCTGCCTTTGGCTCAGGTCATGATCCCAGGGTCCTGGGATCGAGCCCCCGCATCCAGCTCTCTGCTCAGCGGGGAGCCTGCTTCCTCCTCTCTCTCCCTGCCTGACTCTCTGCCTACTTGTGATATCTCTCTCTCTCTCTGTTTGTGTCAAATAAATAAAATCTTTTTTTTTTAAAAGAAAGTTCAACAATGAAAAAGGAAATCATGAACCCCTTGACAATTCCACTGAATGACACTTGTACTAATGTTTCTCACATTCCTAAACCAGGAGAAACAATGCCCGCCTGTTCCTGAAACTGGGAAGTAGCCATTGTAGGACTTCCAGGAATAGCTGTATAAATAAAACCACATGGGAATCAGATAATAATCTTGGAGAAGCAGGGATTTTACTATTAAATATATTAAAAGCTAACCCTACTGAGTAGTTGGGGGCAGTGCTAGACACAACTCCAACAGCTTTACACTAATATATATCACACTCCAACGCTTGTAACTCCTTTTGGATCTCTACACAATTTCAAAGACAAGGATGAAGATGAAGAAATTGATTCTGAGGCCACAGAAATTAAGTAGTAGAGGCAGGATTCAATCAGACAGGTGGACTCCAGAGCTAAAAGTTTTAGCCTCTAAGCTGCAAACCACCGCTTTCTTTACAATTCATCTGGTGTTCCAGAGTGGCTAGCACAGTTTGGGGGGGTCCATCCATACACCTAATTAATACTTAGTGTTAAATGACAGCTAAGAGGGTCTATTAATCATCCCTTCTAATTCCACCCGTCCTCTCCCCCTCCCAGTAAGCTGGCGGATACCCACAGCTCAGGTTCTTGCCGGGTTCTTCCGCGCGGCGGAGAGGTCAACAGTACTAAGCGGGCTCTGAGCCTGCAAGGAAGTCTCGGCAGGAAACACCTGACGGGCCAGAGGGGTCCCACGCGAGTCGCCCTTCTGCTTCCGGGGTAGTTCCCTGGGGCCTCCGGGACCCTGACTGCCACTCACCCAGCCAGCACAAACCCAGCCCGCTAGCCCTCGTGCCCCGGCCCCCGCCAGTAGCCCCCAGCGCCCCGCACGCTGCCTGGGAACCCGCGCGCCTCCCGCGCGTCTCGCGCGCCGGGTGCGAGCCCACCTGTGGCTGCCGCCGCGCTGATGCCGCCACCAGGCCAAGTACGGGAACCTCCAAGCGACCTCGGTGCCGAGAAACTCTCCCGGTTTCGTTTCCTGGTTCCTACCCGGTCCCCCGAGCGCCCGCGTGCCTGCTGGAGGGCGTGCTGCCGCGGCGATGCTGCCCCGCCTCCTCTCTTGTTCCCTACTGAGACTTCAAGGTTAGTTCTGTGGCGAACGAAGCTCAACAATGAACTGGGAGGTGGACGCCAGCTAGAACTTAAAAGTCATCATCAAGGCTGTGGCCTCCCTCAGGGTGGGGTCGTGGGCACTAAATTCTCGGAAACTTCCGTTTTTCTGGCTTTAACCTCCATCCCTTAGATTCCTATTGCTCTCAAGGCTTGAGAGCAGTGGTGGTTCAGAGTACAAATGAGGCGGGGTCAAGCTTGTTTTTCTTCACTGTGGTTTTTCTCTTTAGCTCTCTTAGTCTTTGTCTCCCTGTTTCTCTGTCACTCTCTCATTCTGTCTCTGTCTTTCCCTCTCCCTCAATTCTCCACCAAACGCTGTTAACAACTTTTAAAAGTCAAACTGACTAGACGTGCTTAGAATGTTTAATTTTTCTCACCGGACTGGCAAACATGCTCAATAAATATTTGTTAAAGCGAACTGAAGGATTCATTGATTTTTTTTTCTTTAAAATATCTTTTTAATGAATGTAACACAGGACCTTTCAACCAATAAAACTGAATACGGAAAAAGCAAAATGGGCCTTCTGCACCTCCCCTCCACTTTTCTTACTATGACACTGGCCACAGTGAAGAAACATGTGAGAGGAAGGAAGAAGGGGTGGGAAGGGAGGAGAATAAAAAATGAAATTGAGAAAAGAAGTTAAAAGGGAGGAGGAGGAAACCAGACACTTAGGTTTGAATCCCTTCTCATCTCGGTGACTGCAAATTAAAATCCCTGTGCCTCTTTTTTTAATATGTCAAATGAGGGTATATTAGTAGTATCTATCTCATAAAATTAAAGTTAAAATATATAAAAAGTTTAGAGTGATGCCTGCCATGGAGTAATCACTCAATAAATATCATTATATATGCAAATGTATGTATACCCTGTACATAATGTTTCTTTCCATAAAGAAGATTGTTTCACAAAGAGTGTTCTCTGGTGCATTTTTTTTCTCCTTTAGGATGCATCTTAGAAATCTCCTTACCTCTAATACAGATCGGTCTCATTGATCTGATCATCTGGGTGTAGTTTATTTCCTTTTTAATAATTAGAAATTTTGCTGTAGTCATCATCCTTGCACATATCCTTATGTTTACACTGTAGACAACCCCATCATTCTATTTTTCTGCCAATAAAGTATGAAAATGCTTGTGGTGGTAGATACTCCAGGGATATTTATTTTTGTTTTCTATCCAGTTTCATACTCAAAATAAGCAAGCTTCTTTCTTGTTGTCCTCTTCTTCATGGTAGTGTGTAGGATTTTTAAATTTTGCACCTTGGTTGTAGCTCTTTGTGATTCAGTCTTCTTATTTAAGCTATTTAAGGTTATTATTAGCCCAAAGCATTGTTAGGCTGAAGATCTTAAATGTTTTCTTTCTAGAATTCTCCTCATTGCTTAAGCTGTTTTCTTTTCTAGACTAAGCGCTATAGATATTAGCTCCATGAGGCCTGCAGCCCCAAGGACAACTGATACAGTGGAAGCATCAGGAGAAGGTCCTGACATCTGGATGCTTCAAGTTTATTTGTATTAGGACAAAACTTTCTGTGTTGAAATATCAACCTTAGCAAAGATTTTTAGTTTTCCAGTTAGATTACCAAACACAAATTCTTTAGTTGTCAACATTGGGCCATCCTAGTTGGGAGAATAGTATGGGAGTATGGGAGAATGATGGGCCAACCAATTGGAAGTGTTCGCCTTTGGTGTGGTGGGGGCTCTGCTTTATAGCATGACTGAAGGACCCAGGCTAATGGCAGCACTGGCATCTTTAGTATATGGCTTCTGAGATTTTTCTGGGCTTTGATATTGAGTCTGCAGAGAGAAGAAAGGAGAAGTTGGTTGTACCTGGGAGGTCTTTATGGGCCAGGCCTGGAATTGACACATATCATTTCTGGTAACATTTCCTTGGTTAGAACTTAGTTGAATGGCCACACTGAAATGAAAAACAAGCTGGGAAATGCTATCCAGTGTCTTCCCAGAAAGATAAGGAAATGAATCTCTTACTGAGCAAAAGACTTTTGTATCATCTTCTACAGATTCTTACTAAAGATAAAAACAACCTAAAAGTTTCTCCTTAACAAACTACATTGCCAGATGTATGGTCACAACTGTTTATAAAATCTTAAGTTCTGTTACCTTACTAACAATATTTTCAGAAATTTGTATTGAGAATCACTCCAAATGAGTCGGGTTTGATCATCAATACTCATATTTTTCCAGTCCCACTGAAAAGAGAAATGGGCATTTTAAAGGTAAAAATGTATACGACTGAGTCTATCAAGATTTTCCAAGCAGCTCTTATAACAGGAAAATACAGAACATATAGAAAGGATATTCACCCAGAAATAAGAGTTTTGTAATGGCTTTCTACATAAAAAGATGTTGCAGCTAGATTTTAAAAGAATAGTAGAAGATAGCCATGAGCATAAGGCTGGGACATATGCAAAGTGAGGTCATGGTGTCTTTCAGGAGTACAAGTTGTTAAGTACGCTACATTGTAAGAGGGGACAGGTTAGGGAGTTGAGCTCTTGATGTTGATGCAGAGACCTGTTCATCAAAATTTGTGTTTTCTTTTTCTTGGGATGGAATTGTTGCTGATAAGTGCTCAACTAACATGTGGCCATGTGGCAGAATTGCAGCCAATAGCTGTGAGAAGAAACAAGTTTATTACTTCTAAGCCAAGGTTCTTAGGAAGTAGGTGAGCCTTCATCATGCTCTTTCCCTTTCATTGGCTTGATGGTAAAGATGATGAGACCCTGTGAAATGGTGGAGCCACAAAGCAGAACGATCTTGTGGCCCTGAAACACCACATGAATAAAAGCTTCCCACAGACTAGAAACTCCCACCTTGATAAGTAAGAAAGAAAGAGCCTTGTATTGAGAAAGGTATTAAAATTGGTTAGAGCAGTTATGATTATTTAAACTAATCAATCCTGGGGAAGGTAGGCAGGGACCACAAGTAAAAGCTCATACACTATGCTAAAGAGATTTGGTTTGATGTTGGAGAGTGGGTTGATAACATAATGTTAAGTATGAAAAGGACACGGTTAGGTTCTTGCTTTAGAAAAACTAAACTAGTGTGGATTTGTAGGATAGGAGAAACAAGGGTAGCATTTTAGTGACAGTTCCAGACATGAAATAATACAATACTGAAAAATATAGTGAGATAGTGTTTAGTGAAATTAGAAAGGAGGGAATGTATTCCAGGGATAGAAAGAAGGAAAAAAAAAAAGGAAGAATAGTTTGTGCTTGGTGAGATTTTGGGTAGGGAAAGGGAAGAGAATTATTTTAAGAATGTTTTGTGGTGCCTGGGTGGCACAGGTGGTTAAGTGACTCTTGGCTTCAGCTCAAGTTTTGATCACAGGGTTGTGAGATCGAGCCTCATGTCCACTTCTGTGCTCAGCATGGAGTCTGCTTAAGGCTCTCTTACCCTCTCCTGCTGCCCTTCTCCTCAGCACTTCCTCTCTCTTTCTCAAATAATAAAATCTTTTTTTTAAAGCAAGAATGTTTTAATCTTGAACAATTGAATGGACAGTAGTACACACATATAGATAGGTATCACAGAATGAGATTAGGATAGAGACCAGTTAAATTAGCTTAGTTTGAGATGCCTATGGGACAAAATGGAGACAACTGATTGATGATCATCAGCTACAGGAAGGAAAAGAAATTTCAATTGTAGTGGCCAAGTGCTATGTGTAAGTCACAAGATCATGCTTTTTGGTTTGTACCCAATGACAAGAAAGAGTGCTTATACATACCTTGTGGTTAAATACAATGTCTAATCTATTGTGCCTTCCACCTCCCCAGTTCTATTTTTTTTATTAAATTTTTAATTTTTTATAAACATATAATGTATTTTTATCCCCAGGGGTATAGGTCTGTGAATCGCCAGGTTTACACACTTCATAGCACTCACTGTAGCACATACCCTCCCCAATGTCCCTAACCCTACCCCCCTTCTCCCGACCCCCCTCCGCCCAGCAACCCTCAGTTTGTTTTGTAAGATTAAGAGTCACTTATGGTTTGTCTCCCTCCTGATCCCGTCTTGTTTCATTTATTCTTTTCCGACCCCCCAAGCCCCCCACATTGCATCTCCACTTCCTCATATCAGAGAGATCATATGATAGTTGTCTTTCTCCGATTGACTTATTTCACTAAGCATAATACTCTCTATCCACGTTGTCACAAATGGCAAGATTTCATTTCTTTTGATGGCTGCATAGTATTCCATTGTATATATATACCACTTCTTCTTTATCCATTCATCTGTTGATGGACATCTAGGTTCTTTCCATAGTTTGGCTATTGTGGACATTGCTGCTATAAACATTCAGGTGCACGTGCCCCTTCAGATCACTACGTTTGTATTTTAGGGTAAATACCCAGTAGTGCAATTGCTGGGTCATAGGGTAGCTCTATTTTCAACTTTTTGAGGAACCTCCATGCTGTTTTCCAGAGGGTTGCACCAGCTTGCATTCCCACCAAAAGTGTAGGAGGGTTCCCCTTTCTCTGCATCCTCACCAACATCTGTCATTTGCTGACTTGTTGATTTTAACCATTCTGACTGGTGTGAGGTGGTATTTCATTGTGGTTTTGATTTGTATTTCCCTGATGCCGAGTGATGTGGAGCATTTTTTCATGTGTCTGTTGGCCATCTGGATGTCTTCTTTGCAGAAATGTCTGTTCATGTCGTCTGCCCATTTCTTGATTGGATTATTTGTTCTTTGGGTGTTGAGTTTGCTAAGCTCTTTATAGATTTTGGACACTAGCCCTTTATCTGATATGTCGTTTGCAAATATCTTCTCCCATTCTGTCAGTTGTCTTTTGGTTTTGTTAATTGTTTCCTTTAGTGTGCAAAAGCTTTTGATCTTGATGAAATCCCAATAGTTCATTTTTGCCCTTGCTTCCCTTGCTTTTGGCGATGTCCTAGGAAGACGTTGCTGTGGCTGAGGTCGAAGAGGTTGCTGCCTGTGTTCTCCTCAAGGATTTGGATGGATTCCTTTCTCACATTGAGGTCCTTCATCCATTTTGAGTCTATTTTCGTGTGTGGTGTAAGGAAATGGTCCAATTTCATTTTTCTGCATGTGGCTGTCCAATTTTACCAACACCATTTGTTGAAGAGGCTGTCTTTTTTCCATTGGACATTCTTTCCTGCTTTGTCGAAGATTAGTTGACCATAGAGTTGAGGGTCTATTTCTGGGCTTTCTCCTCTGTTCCATTGATCTATGTGTTTGTTTTTGTGCCAGTACCATATTGTCTTGATGATGACAGCTTTGTAATAGAGCTTGAAGTCTGGAATTGTGATGCCACCAACTTTGGCTTTATTTTGCAATATTCCTTTGGCTATTCAAGGTCTTTTCTGGTTCCATATAAATTTTAGGATTATTTGCTCCATTTCTTTGAAAAAAATGGATGGGATTTTGAAAGGGATTGCATTAAATGTGTAGATTGCTTTAGGTAGCATAGGCATTTTCACAATATTTGTTCTTCCAATCCAGAAGCATGGAACATTTTTCCATTTCTCTGTGTCTTCCTCAATTTCTTTCATGAGTACTTTATAGTTTTCCGAGTATAGATTCTTTGCCTTTTTGGTTAGGTTTATTCCTAGGTATCTTATGGTTTTGGGTGCAATTGTAAATGGGATTGACTCCTTAATTTCTGTTTCTTCTGAGTTGTTGTTGGTATAGAGAAATACAACTGATTTCTGTGCATTGATTTTATATCCTGACACTTTACTGGATTCCTGTACAAGTTCTAGCAGTTTTGGAGTGGAGCCTTTTGGTTTTTCCACATATAATATCATATCTGCAAAGAGTGATAGTTTGACTCCTTCTTTGCCGATTTGGATGCCTTTAATTTCTTTTTGTTGTCTGATTGCTGAGACTAGGACTTCTAGTACTATGTTGAATAGCAGTGGTGATGATGGACATCCCTGCCGTGTTCCTGACCTTAGTGGAAAAGCTTTCAGTTATTCTCCATTGAGAATGATATTTTCGGTTTTTCATAGATGGCTTTGATAATATTGAGGTATGTGCCCTCTATCCCTACACTTTGAAGAGTTTTGATCAGGAAGGGATGCTGTACTTTGTCAAATCCTTTTCAGCATCTATTGAGAGTATCATATGGTTCTTGTTCTTTCTTTAATTAATGTACTGATTCACATTGATTGATTTGTGGATGTTGAACCAACCTTGCAGCCCTGGAATAAATCCCACTTGGTCGTGGTGAATAATCCTTTTAATGTACTGTTGAATCCTATTGGCTAGTATTTTGGTGAGAATTTTCGCATCTGTGTTCATCAAGGATATTGGTCTGTAATTCTCTTTTTTGATGGGATCCTTGTCTGGTGATCCTTGTCAAGGTGATGCTGGCCTCATAAAATGAGTTTGGAATTTTTCCTTCTGTTCTATTTTTTGGAACTGTTTCAGGAGAATGGGAATTAATTCTTCTTTAAATGTTTGGTAGAATTCCCCTGGGAAGCTGTCTGGCTTTTGTTTGTCTGGAGATTTTTGATGACTGTTTCAATCTCCTTACTGGTTATGGGTCTGTTCAGGTTTTTTATTTCTTCCTGGTTCAGTTGTGGTAGTTTATATGTCTCTAGGAATGCATCCATTTCTTCCAGATTGCCAAATTTGTTGGTGTAGAGTTGCTCATAGTATGTTCTTATAATTGTTTGTATTTCTTTGGTGTGGGTTGTGATCTCTCCTCTTTCATTCATGATTTTATTTATTTGGGTCCTTTCTCTTTTCTTTTTGATAAGTCTGGCCAGGGGTTTATCAATCTTATTAATTCTTTCAAAGAACCAGCTTCTAGTTTCATTGATTTGTTCTATTGTTTTTTTGGTTTCTATTTCATTGATTTCTGCTCTGATCTTTATGATTTCTCCTGCTGGGTTTAGGATTTCTTTGTTGTTCTTTCTCCAGCTCCTTTAGGTGTAGGGTTAGGTTGTATATTTGAGACCTTTCCTGTTTCTTGAGAAAGGCTTGTACCGCTCTATATTTTCCTCTCA
>PISX010009615.1:0-74947 GCA_004024625.1 Mellivora capensis
CAGACTTCCTCTCCAGATAGTTTTCCCATAGGTTTAAGTAATGATGAAAACTGGGCTCCCATGTCCACCAAAAAATCAACTGATTTCCCCTCCACTTCAATTTTTACCCGAGGTTCGGGGAGGGGCTCTGAACCATGGCCCCTTCAGTCTCTGGTGGCGAGCATTGTTGTCTTCTTTTTGGGGCACTCCCTGGCCCAATGTCCTTTTTCCTTACAGTAAGTGCACTGATCTGAATCTAAGTCTTCCTGCCTGCCTTCTCTGTGCTTAGGCTTTTCCTTCCATTTACTATCCCCTACCTGTCTCCTCCCCGCCTCATGTAATACCAAAACCTTAACCAGTTTTTTTGGTCTGTTTTTCATCCTCTTGTGCATCCCTGTTGTTAAACACCTTTTCTGCTATTCCCACTAACTCAGTCAGATTCTTCCCTTCAAATCCTTCAATTTTCTGAAGTTTCCTCCTTATATCTGGGGCTGACTGACTGGCAAAAGCAAGAGTCTCTGCCCTCTGATTTTTGGGTGCCTCAGAGTCAATTGGGCTATACATTTTATAGGCTTCAATTAGCCTTTCTAGGAAAGCTCCTGGAGACTCATTCTTACCTTGAGTCACTGTACTAATTTTGGATAAATTTATGGGTCTCCTTGCAGCTGCACGGAGGCCTCCCAGTAGAGCCTGGCGGTAGAAATGTAAGCTCTCCTTACCTTCATCAGAGTTTGGATCCCAGTTGGGGGGTTCCCTCGGGCAGTAGTCCTCCATTCGGTGGGGATCGAGGTCCCTGCCAAGTCTCTCGCTTATCATCTTATGAGTTTCTCGCATCATGCGATCCCTCTTTTCCGCATTAAAGAGAGCCATAAGGAGCTGTTGAATATCCACCCAGGTAGGTTGGTGGGTAAGAAAGACAGTCTCCAAGAGACTAATTAAATCCTGAGGGTGGACAGAAAAGGATTTGTGTTGGGTCTTCCAGTTATAGATGTCAGAAGAGGAGAAAGGGATATAGGTTAGGTGGGGGCGCCCTCTCCCGTCTGGTAGAGCAACCTCACGGAGAGGCAGCATTGGCGCCGACAGTACCGGTGGGGTAAAGGGAGGCAGAGGGGTATAGAGGAAAGGGGAAGGATCAGAGTGGTCTCTCTGCTTGGTGGTCCCATATGTGGACCCCGATCGCATATGAGGTGGACTGGTAAAGGCATCTCAGGACCGAGAGTCAGATTTAGGGGACAGATGGGGGGGGGGGTGGAATTCCACATCCTCTACATCCAATGGAGGTAGGATGGTCTTCTTCCCTGGTTCCCCCTCATCTGTCTGTTCTGGTTTTGGTGTTTTGACCTGCCTTAGAGGGAGAGAGATGGTTTCATTAGCAGGGGGAAGGTGGGACTTGAGCCATGACGGTGGCTCTTCTATCAGATATCACCAGGCTACAATGTACGGTATTTGGTCTCAATGTAGATCGAAGACTTCAGTCAGGGTAGAATAGATCTGAGTGAAGGCAAACGTTCCTTCTGGTGGCCACCCTGTGGAGAAAGTGGGCCATTCTAATTGGCAGAGTGTTTTTAGTTTTCCCGGGTAAACCTTGTCACCCGACTGGGTGGCTTTACCTTGAAAATCCTTGAAATGTTCGAGAACAAGACCTAGGTGTGTCACAGGTCCCTTACTCCCCACTTGTCCCATTTCTCTAAATACAACAAACAACACAATAGACAACAAAAAAACAAGGCAAAGACAACTGCAGGCCCAGCAATTCCCATCCAGAGCCTGCTGCTGGTGGGGTCTTTCTTGGTCCCCTGCAAACACAACAAACAACACAACAGACAACAACAGAACCAGGCAAAGACAACCGCAGGCCCAGCGATTCCTACCCAGAACCTGCCACTGGTGGGGACTTTCTTTATCTCCTGACCACCTAGGGGGACTCGAACATCCCGACTGTCCAGGGGGACTCAAACCCCCTGACCATCTAGGGGGACTCGAACCCCCCAACTGCCCAGGGGGACTCAAACCCCCTGACCATCTAGGGGGACTCGAACCCCCCGACCGCCCAGGGGGACTTGAACCCCCTGTCGATCTACCAGCAGAGGGATGGGGCGTCCCCACATCCACTCTAGCCCTGGGGAGCATGGCTGCGTCCAGCTTCTCCCCAGTGGGCTATACCCAGGAGCTCCACAACCAGACAGACAGACAAGATCCCAATACCTCTGGAGGCTTTTCTCAGAAATTCCAATGCTGGCTCAGTTCTCGTTGTTTGATCCTGGACGAGCCCCCAGTGTTAGGGTCCGTGATCAAAGGAACGAGACTGATGCAAAGCAAAAGTCAAGCAAAGCTTTATTTCATGCCAAGCATCGAAAATCAAACTGACCAGTCAGGGCTGTCTCTTATGAAGAGGCGATGACGACGACCCCAACAAGGCCGCTCCCAAGAAGGCTGCTCCCCAGATGAGGCCACTCTGGACAAGGCTGCTCTGGACGAGGACGCTCCGGACGAGGCCGATCCCTGGAATGACACCGCTCCAACAAGGCCGCTCTGGACAAGTGCCGCGGTGCCACGGCTCGGGCAGCGAGGCCGCTCGCTGCGGTGCCCCGGCTGCTGGCGGCGAGGCTGTTCGTGGCAGCGCCACTCCCGGTGGAGAGGCTGCTGGCAGTGAAGCCCTTTGCGGCGGTGCCGCTGCCGACCACTACAACGACCAGGAAGACCATGACGCTCCCAACGACCAAGACGACGCTGCTCCTGACGACTATTACTCCGACGACTACCCTAACGGCTATCCTAATGGCTATCCTAACAGCTATCCCAATGGCTATTCTAATGGCTATGCTAATGGCTACTCCTCCTACTACTCCCCGCCCAGCCTCACAGACTAACCTTTATAGAGGTGGTTGAGCCCGGCCCACACACAGGTGGCCAATGAGATTTCAACTCACCATAGTAAATATATGTGCACCCCACTGATTGGATGTCTCCATCCGGTTGGCCCACCCCTGTATCCAGGGTTTGCAAGTAAGTTCCTCCAGGAGGGGCGGGGTCAACCCAAGCCCACAACCAAATGGTTCCCTCTGGCCAACCAAGCCCCTACACAAAGGTCCTGAGATAAGTGCATACTTGTTTTATTCTGTTCTTCCAGAAACAGCAATTGAGGCTGGTAGTGACTAACAGTGAGTGAGTTGGGTTAGTGAGTCAGGGTAGAGGGAGACTCAGGAGGTGAGAGGAGGGAGCTGGAGTCTGGGCAGAGATTAGGAGAGACCTTTAGGCTATCAGAAGGATTTAGAATCTTACACTGAGTAAAACAGGAAGGCATTGAAAGTTTTGAGCAGATGACTGACAAGATCTAATGTTGGGTTTTCAAAGATTCCTCTGGCTGTCCTGAAGAGGAGCATAGACTATAGGAGAGGGGACAGGATGGAGCGGGAGCCCAGTAAGTACATGTGCCACATTCTGGGCAGGAGATGATGGTCTGGACTAGGGGGCTAGTGGTGGAGATGGTATCAGTATCTATATTTTTACTGCCTCTCCCGTCCATTCCACTTCCAAATTCTGTAGATTTAGTATAGGAAGTAGGACTCAGCATTTTTTAAAAAGAAAAACATTCTCTAGGTGAATCTGAGGCCTGGCCAGCTTTCAAAACCAGTAGCTGCAGGTGATCAACCACCCCCTTCCTCCCTGTGAGGTCTGGCCCTTGGATCTCCCTGCCCCCCTGTTCTGACTCCCTTCTCTGGCTCAGGCCTCTTCTGCAGAGCTCTGCTACCCTCACTGTCTGTCCTTCCCAGGTTATCTTCTGCTCCTGTCAACCTGCCAGATCCCAGGGAACCGCCCACTGGCACCCTGGAGGTTAAACCCATGTGTGCTGCTGCCTGATTTCTCTTCTTTCCCTCCCCTGTCCTTTGTCTTGTGCCCTCGTCAGAGTCTTCCTTGGGATTCTGCTCTGCCCCCTACATAAACTCCAGTCTGCTGGCCCGTGACAGCCGGGTCCCAGTCAATCCTGCTACCCATGGGACCATGCCCTGTGCCTCCTCAGTCATCCTCAGGGAGCTTGAATGCTTTGTTGGCCTTGCTTCTGAAACAACACAGAAGTTTCCATCTCTGCCTCTTCCTACAATGTATTTCATCATCCAGGCCGATGTGTTTCCTTTCTGCCTTACCAAATGCCATGTGCCCTGTGGAAGCACTGCACAAATTCTTGCTAAAAACACATTTTTAGAAGGTTTGAGTGATTAACACAGGCCCGTGATCCAAAATTCAAAGGATTGGAAAAGGATACATATTTAAAAATCACTTTTCTGATACCATGGCTGTCAGCCAATCAGTTCTCCACACCAGAGTCCTGACTCTACAAGCTCCCTGTGCATCCTTTCACGAATATTCCATCATATTTAGTCATGTAGGTGTGTTTTTATTTTGTATTTATAAATAGCTCTTGTTAACAGTTATACATACACACACATAAGAATATTTGTGTATGTGTGTTTGTTCTACTAATAGTATCATGCTACTCATATTGTTTTGCCCTCGCTTTTTTCATTTAAAATACTCATCATTGTTCATGACCAGTTCACACAGGAATGTCTCTTCCTTCTCCTCCTTCCCCGTATCCTTTTCCTTCTCCCCTCCCTCCTCCCCTCGTCTTCCTCTTTCCTCTCCCCTTCCATTTTCCTCCTCTTCCTTTTCTTTATCTCTGTCTCCTTCTTCTCCTTCTTCTTTTTTTTTTTTTTTTTAAATTAACATATAATGTATCATTTGTCCCAGGGGTACAGGTCTGTGAATCATCAGGCTTACATAATTCACAGCGCTCACCATAGCACATACCCTCCCCAGTGTCCATCACCCTGCCACACCAGCCCTACCACCTCCCTTCTTCTCCTTCTCTGTCTCCTTCTCCTCCTCTTCTTCTTCATCTTCTTCTTCCTCTTTTTCTTCTCTGTCTCTGAACTTAGAGTTTCACTACTAAATTATTTCATTTTGGAGTCATATTTTTTTTATTGTGGCAAAATATACAGAACCTAAAATGTACCCCTTTAACAATTTCTAAATATACATTTCAGTGGCATTAAGTACATTCACACTGTTGTACAACCAACACCATCATCTATCTTCAGACTTTTTCATTTTCCCAAACTGAAATCCCACATCCATTAAGCACCAGCTCCCCATTCTCTCCTCCCCCTAACCCCCAGCTACCACTGTTCTAGTTTTTGTCTCTAAGAATTTAACGACTCTAGATCTCTCATCCAGGTGGAATCATGCAGTATTTGTCCTTTCGTGGCTGGCTTCTTTGACTTAGAATAATGTCTTCAAGGTTTGTCAGTGTTGCAGTGTGTATCCATATTTCCTTCCTCTTTCTGGCTGAATAATATTCCATTGTATGTATAGACCCTATTTTGTGTATCCATTCATCTGACCACAAACACTTGGGTTGCTTCCACATTTTGGCTACTCGAAATAACACCACCATTACCATTAGTGTGCAAGTATCAGTTTGAGTCCCTGCTTATGTTCTTCTGGGTATATACCCAGAAATGGAATTGCTGGATAGTATGGCAATTCAATGTTTAATTTTTGAGGAACTGCAGTACTGTTTTCCATCATGCCTTATTCTTTTAAATGATTGCTTTGTATTCTACCATAGGACCTAGAATAAGTAATGTGATCAATACTACATTGATGGATACTAAGAAGTTTCCAGGCTCTTGCTATAAAATATTACAGTAAAATTCCTTGACAATGTTTGTTTGTGTACATAGGTATGTCTGTGAGGTAAATTCTTAACACAATTGTTAGGTCAGAGAATATGTGAGCTTTTTAAAATTAGATTTTGTTTTTTAGG
The DNA here is from genome assembly GCA_004024625.1 of Mellivora capensis. Taxonomy (NCBI): domain Eukaryota; kingdom Metazoa; phylum Chordata; class Mammalia; order Carnivora; family Mustelidae; genus Mellivora; species Mellivora capensis. The sequence goes on from PISX010009615.1 coordinate 5,807, forward strand.
GCAGTAGGTTCGGGGCAAAATTTGAGTGGAAGGTACAGAAATATCTCATTTAGTGCCTGTCTCCATACCTACACACCTCCCTCATTTATGTACACCCCCCCCCCCAGAGTGATACATTTGTTACAACTGATTGTACATTGACACATCATTATCACTCCAAATCCATACTTTGTGTTAGGGTCCTGTCCTGGTGTACATTTGGTGGGTTTGGTTAGATATATGATGACATGTATCTACTGTTACAGTAGCATACAGAGTATTTTCATTGCCCTAAAAGTCTTCTGTGCCTCCCTATTCCTCCTACTCTGTCTGACCCCACCCTGCCTAGCCCCTGACAGCCCTGATCTGATACTGTTTCCATTGTTTTGCTTTTTCCAGAATGTCTAATAGTTGGAATCATATAATATGTAGCCATTTCTGATTGGCTTCTTTCATTTAGTAGTGTGCATTTAAGGTTCCTCCATCTTTTTATGGATTAACAGTTCATGTCTTTTCAGTGCAGTTAAGATTCTATTGTTTGGATGTAACTGTTCATCCATTCACCTTCTGAAGGACATCTTGGTTGCTTACAAGTTTTGGCAATTGTGAATGAAACTGCTGTAAACACTTGCATGCAGGTTTCTTCACAGATATAAGTTTTCAGCTCCTTTGGTTAGATACCAAGGAGTATGATTGCTAGACTATGTGAAAAAAATAGGTTTAGTTTTATAAGAAACCACCCAAATGTCTTACGAAGTGGCTGTACCATTTTTTACATTCCCACCAACAATGTGTGAGTTTCTTTTCTCTAGAAAAGAAGAAAGATCAAGCTTCCTAAAGTGGAAATGGTTTGCATCAATATTATTTCTTGTGTTGTATGTTTAAGGTTTACTCATTAAGGAAGTTCCTGTAGTTGAGATCATATTTTGTGGTGTTTGGTAATTCACTGAGAGATCACTGCACCGAGGACCCTCCACCCTGGCTGTCAGAACTTTTGTCTTCCTACCACGTATGAGCTCTGGGGAATTTTATATTTACAACTCTGATCATGTTTGGCTTCACTTTGTGAAATTTCACTCTACGTATGCCTAACCCAGCACTCATGAAAGACTCAAGCAGACCAGTGTGCAAAATTCTGTCTTCTTGCATGGTCCCCTCCAATCCAGATGCCTGGCCCCCAACTTCTAGCTGCCTTGGTCTCCCTCAACTCTAATGTCTATATTTTTATTTCCATGAGGTCACCAGTCTCTATTTGATTCCCCCTATCTATACCTGTGGCCATAGAATTGCCTTCAGGGGAAAAGCTGGGGAAATTCCAATGCCCAGTTATCTGTATTTATCCTCTCATGGGTCACTGTCCTGTACCTGTTGTCCCATGTCAGAACACAGTTATTTCATGTATTTTCTTCTGTTTTCCCACCAAGGAAAGTTAAGGCCAGCCCTTGTTACTCTATCATGTCTGGAAGCAGAAGCTTTTCACCTGGGCTTTTAAAACTATATCTCTTTTTATTTATTTTCTATTGGTTGCTCTAGGGATTGCATCATACATCTTTAACTGATCACAATCTTCTTAGGCTTTTTATTGAATTAATCCAAGAAAGACATAGAAATTTTTCAGTAGTACAGTTGCATTTCCCACCACCTTTTTTGCTATTTTTACCATATATATTACCTCTCCATACATTTTTTGAGATACAGTTCACATACCATAAAATTCACCCTTGTATAGGAAAAACTGAATGGGAAAAAAATCAGAGAGGGAGCCAAGCCATGAGAGACTCTTGATTCCAAAAAACAAACTGAGGGTTGTGGTAAGGTAGGGGATGGGGAGGAATGGAGTAACTGGGGGATGGGCATTAAGGAGGGTACGAGATGTGATTGATGAGCACGGGGTGTTATAGGCAACTAATGAGTCATTGAACACTACACCAAAAACTAATGGTGTACCATATGTTGGCTCATTGAATTTAAATTAAAAAAAAATTCACTCTTTTAAAATATACAATTCAGTGTTTTCTTTTATTATATTAAAAAAATTATGCCATCACCATGATTTAATTCTAGAGCATTTTCATCAGTCCAAAAAGAAACCCCATACCCATTAGGGGTCACTCACCATTCCCTGTTCCCCCCAGACCAGCCCCCCAGCTACTCATCTACTTTTTGTCTCTATGGATTTGCCTATTCTGGACATTTCTTATAAACGAAATAACATAATACCTGTATATATTATAAACCTAACAGCATAATGCTATACTTTTTGTCTCAAAAAGATGAATGAATTTCAGACAAATTAAGAGAAGAGAAAGAAAAAACATACAGTTTTTATATTCATCCACATACTACCATTTTTGATGCTTTTCATTCTTTCCTGTCGATCTGAGTTACCATATGGTGTCATTTCCTTTTATTCTGAAGAGCTTCCTTTAGCATTTCTTGTAATTCTTCCTTCCCCGTTTAAGATCTTGTGCCAAAACAGGGGCCAAGGAAGCTTCTGCTGTGTGCCAATTCATTACTTGGTAAATTGAGTTTTTAAAGGAATGTGCCCCTTTAATCTAAGTTATAGAACTCATTGGCATAGAATTATTGATATTATTCTCTTCACATACTTTTAATGTTGTGGCTCTTAAAGTGCTGTCCCCCCTTTCAATCCTAATATTGGTAATTTGGATTTCTTCTTGATTAGGATTTGCTAAGGGTTTATCAGTTGTGATCTCTTCAAGGAATCAATTTTTGGTTTTATTAATTTTCCATATTTTTTCTTTTTTTTAAAATTTCTGTTGTGTCTATATATTTGTCCTTCTATTTATTTTAGGTTTAATTTTTTTTTTTAATTTCAAGATACTTTATTTTTAAAACAGGTCACAACACTAAGCTTTTGGCCCGTTCTGCCAAAGTACAAGCTACAAACGCTTGCTTAGCAGCGGAGGGGCGCCCCTTCGTAGCATGTTTGAAAATTGAATAAAAATCCATATAAAACAAATATTCAAATAGTTTCCATAGGAACACAGATAAGTGACCCCATCTCCTCGTCTTCCACACTGTTGCATGCGTGCCGACCCTACTTACAGACATCTCAAAACTAAAAAATATGGAACGCTTCACGAATTTGCGTGTCATCCTTGCGCAGGGGTCATGCTAATCTTCTCTGTATCGTTCCAATTTTAGTATATGTGCTGCCGAAGCGAGCACTAGGTTTAATTTGTTCATCCTTTTCTATCTTCTTTAGGTGTCAATTATGTCACGGATTTTAATCTTTTCTTATACTCTCACATAAACATTTAAGGTTATAACTTTCCTTTAACTATGTCTTTCAATACAGCTCACAAATTCTCATATGTTGCATTTTCACTATCATTCTGTTTAAAATAATTTTCGATTTCCTTTGTGATATCCTCCCCAGGGCCTATTTACAAATGTGTTGTTTACTTTCTAAATATTTGGGGCTTTCCCAGTTGTCAGCCCCTTCGGGGTCAGTCTTTCTCTCTCTTTCTATTTTTTTTTTTTTAAGATTTTATTTATTTATTTGAGAGAGAGAGAGCACGAGTGGAGAGGGGAGAGGAACACACGTTGGGGAGTGGCAGGAGAGGGACAAGCAGACACCCTGCTCAGCGGGGAGCCATGGATTCCAGGACCCTGGGATCAGGATCTGAGCCTAAAGGAGACACTTAATCCCAATTTAGCCTTCCAGGCGCCCCCTAGTGTCAGTCTCTTCAGGGCCTTCCAATCTTGCTTGAGTGCAATCTGATTGTGGAGGGCTGAATTCTAAGATGGCCCTCAATGGTCTACCATCTCCTGGTATTTAAGCCCTTATGTAATCCTCTCCCCTTGAGCGTGGACTGCACCTGGGGACTTGCTTCTAGCCAGTAGATTATAACAAAGGTTTGGCACATCAGTTCTGTGATTAGGTTACAGCATACGTGATTTGTGTCTTGCTCCAGACTTGCTGACTTTGATGAACAAGCTGCCGTATTGGAGAGGCCTGTGTGGCAAGGAACTGAGGACAACCTCAAGCCAACAGCCAACGAGGAATGAGACCCTCGGCCCAACAGCCCTTGAGAGACTGAATCTTGCCAACTGCCAGGTAGGTGAATTTGGAGATGGATCCTGCCTCATTACTCTGGCTGATTGCAGTCTTGTGAAAATCCGGAAGGATTTTCCATAAATGGATCCCTGGGTCACAGAAACTGCAAGATGATGAAAGTATTGTGTCTTAAGCTGCTAAGTGTGTGCGTTTGGCAACAATACATAACTAATATATCAATGCTTGGCCAAGGAGGTGCAGCGAATTCTTATGCGTGATTCTGGTGCCCCTCCCCTGTCTACCTCTTCTTAGGTACCCCGCCCTGGTGGTTCCAACAGCCATACTAGCCCAGAACTCTGATCTCTGTGTATATTTGGGTATTTTAAAAGAAAGGACTGAGTTATAAACATCTTCATATCCTCCACAGATCTTAATTTAATATCAAATTTGATTATCGATTGGCGTGCTTTCCAACTTGACCTGCCCTGATGCAGCTTGATCAGGGACATGGCTTTTTTTTTTTTAAGTGTTAATTTCAATTCCTGGTAGTTAACATAGAGTGTTTTATTAGTTTCAGGTGTACAATATAGTGCTTCAGCACTTCCATACATTCCCTGGCGCTCATCACAACAAGGACACTCCTTAATCGCCAGGGGCACATCCTATTGGGAAGTCGGGAGACCTTGTGCAGGGCTCCTCAGTTTGAAACCCCAGGCCTTTATAAACAATATACCTTATACTCTTACACACAAATCTCATTGGTACTGAGTCACTCCTTCCACTTCTAGTCCTGGACAGTGTTCCATCCTGCAAGTGCAGCAAGCGAGGCCCAGTGGCCTCCAGTGGTTTGGACGACACAGGGACAGTGAAGGGGAATTAGTTCTCCATGGGGTCGACCTTAACTAATAGGAAATGCGAGATGGGAGTAGACTGGACAGATAAATTCCGTTTTCTTTCTTTCTTCTTTAGACTTTAAGGATGTACTGTCCCTCTTTGTAGTCCTTCTAGAAAAGTTCCACAGCCCCAGCAAGTGAACCTGCTCAATGACCTGCAACCTCCCTCTGTGACTCATTAAAGGACCAGCCAGCATAGTCACAAATCACACAGCACCGCTTTATATCTTTCGGTGTCTCACTTCCACTTTTCTTCCCCCTCACCTCCTGCTAGGCTCACACATCTTAAAGAAAGCATCCCTACATTAACCCTTGCCTTAGGTCATCTTTCTGGAGAACCTGGGCTAAGAGAGAGATGGCATTGTGGTCGATCTTTGCTTTGTGTGTCTATCTCAGTGAAGGATTTCGGAGGAGTATACTTTAGCAGAACAACCAGAGCCATGGCTCACCCTTGATAATTCACGAAGCCAATTTCACATGTTACTTTGTGTCGCATTCTGTTGTGTGTTGCAAACCCTCTCCCTTTCTCAAACTCTATGCTGGTGGCAGTAAATGATAACCTGGATTGAATTGAGGAAAGAATCAAGTTGAAGGCAGCTCGACTGAATACACTGTTGAGGATTCCTCCTCGTCCTTGTATGGACTGGCTAGATGGAGATAAAATACTTTTTAAAAATGTATAATTTTCAAGTTTGCTCAATGAAATTCTATTATGGTCCAGGAAAGGCTTTTGCCTGTATCCCATCTCACTGTCCTTCTGTGGCTGCTTGAATTTTGTGTCTTCTCTCTTCCATCTAGTGAAAATCAGGGGATTTGTTGAAAGGACAACCTGCAGACAAGGAAAGGTGTGGACCCCTTCCTTCTTTAGTCAGTTTTGAGTTTCAGCAGCATACCAGGTAAAAGTGAGAACTCAGAAATGCTGGAGGCTTTTTTCCTCCTGAAATACACGGGGAGCCTAAAAGTAAACTAATTACACATACGTGCCTGTTTCTCTCCTTCCACAGGACCCCCTGTAGTCAGATGAAAACGGTTCTTCCAAAGCCTCTAACTTTATGTAAATTACGTGCAATTTATTTTCCCTTCAGCCTCAAAGCTTGATAAGTATAGCCAGACCAAAAAGGCTGTTAGTAAAGCACACTGTAGACATTACACAAAAGTCAGTCTGTTCTAATGTTTTCCACTATATCAGAGCTGTAAATTACAGACTCTTTCATTAGCATACAGAGGGTTGAAGAGAGGATGTCTGAGAGAGCAGAAGGTACCTCGTTCCTTCTCAGATCTTGCTTCCCTCTTCCTCCTGCCTCCCTCATGGTTCAATGGAGCTTACCGGTCAGGGGGTGCCCTTCATGGTCCTAGCAATCAGGTGACCATGTGATGGTTGTTAAAAGTATGCAGGAGACATTATGGGATGTCAAAGAGAGGCCCCTAATTTAGTTTGGGGGTGGGATAAGGCTGAGGAAGAATTAAGAGGGCACCCTTCTAGAATTTGACACCACTGAGCTAATTCTTGAAGACATAGTAGGAGCTAGCTGTATAAATAAAGGGGATGGCATATAATCACTCTTGAGATATTGAGTTCCTACTTTGTCTCAGAGGCTCTTTCTCTGGAGAGTAATAGAGGTGTACATGTAACAGGAATAAAATATAAGATGATGTGTGCTATCTCAGTTAAAGAAATGCTGTTATTCACTTCTCTAATGTTATAATTCCCCCAATAATTTTTCTTCTCAACTAGCCTCCTTTCAACCTACAAAAGTGTTCAAGTCATCCCTATCTAGAGAGAGAAACTTTATATCCACTAGGATTCTTTCCAGTAGAAGCTGAGGTTGAGACAAAAATCAATTATAACCAGCTTAACTAGAAAGGGAATTTTTGGAGATGGTTGAAGATCTAGGGTTGTCTAACCAAGGGGCACCTGGATTCAGTGGCTCAGATAATGTCACCAGAACTTGGTTTCTGTCCATCTCACTGCAGTGCTGGTTTCATTCTCTGCTAGGCTCTCTTCTCAGTGGGGGTGTGGGGGTGTGGAAAGGGGTGGGCAAGATGACTGTAGAACTCAGAACAGCTTCTCAGTTCTAATCTTACCTCCAAACAGAGTAGCTGCTTTCCTGACAGTTCAAGAGAAGATTCCAGAATTGTGTCTATAGGCCTAGATTTTGAAGGATTTGGGTCATTGCCCCATTCATGCCAGTCCTTGGGTTATTGTCCAAAAATGATGGCAAAGAGAATGCGAGTGATATGTGCTGTGTTGATTGAAGCCTAGGCCACATGTCTACTCATGGGTTACCTGAAGTCTACGGGATGAAAGTAGAGAACATGCAGTTTCCTTATTGCAATTCAAGGTTGTCAGCAGCAGAAGGGCTGAGTGGCCAAAACATTCCATGTGGGTTATAGTGCCGGTGTTGCTTGTTTATCAAGCTAGCGCCCTGTCTTCCTAATTGTGTGACTTTTAAAGCTTTTGTTTTTATTTATTTGAGAGACAGAGAGAGGGAGAGCATGAGCAGAGAAGAGGCAGGGGAAGAGAGAAACAGACTCTCTGCTGAGCAGGGAGACTGCTGTGGGGCTTGACCTCAGGACTCCTGGAACATGACCTGAGCTGAAGGCAGATGCTTAATCTACTGAGCCACCCAGCCGCCCCATCTAGTTGTGTGACTTCTAGAAAGTTTCTGAATCTTTCTACTCCTCACTCTGTCCGTCTATAAAATGGGGACAATAATACCTCACTGGACTGCTATAAGGATGCAATAAAATAAAGTACACACAGAATTTACCAAACCTCTTAGCCCCTAGGAAACTCTTAACAAAGGTTAGTCCCTTTGCTTTTCCAACCTCTATCCTCTTCATTTTGCCGCTAACACCCTCCAAAGTTTAGTTGATATGATACCTACTTCCTATTAATTTCTCACCTTTTGTTTAGTTCTTAATCAAATCGAATCAATACAATCAAACAAATACAACTCAGTGCAATACAATCAAATACAATCCAACTTCTGCCTTACCCACTTCACTAGAAGGCCTCTGGACAAATGAGCTTTTCATGGGCTTCATCTTATTTAATGTCTCTGGAGCATTAGAAGTGCTTGACTCTCTCCTTTTCTTTCAAACCTCTCTCTTTCTTTAGCTTGGAGGAGAGAGTAGCCAAAAGGATAAACTGTGTCAGTCATTAAACTATTGTCTCTCAATTTTAATCCACTCTCTGTACTCTGTGGCTGGAGATTTCAATACTCCTCTTGTAATTAACAGAATAGGCAAGTAGGCAGAAATTCATCAAAGAGATAGAGGTCTCAAATGACAGTATCGACTTGATGAAATTGACATTTCTAGAACACTCCACCCAACAACAGCAAATACACAAAAATTTAATGACTGGCACAGTTCATCTCTTAATTACTCAGTATTCATAACGACCTTTCAACACATTTTAAACTTCCATAGAATAACAAAGACTTCTTTATGCTGTCACCTAGCAAAGGGCAACTAATTTTTGTACAACTAAAAACATTTTTCATCTTCTCCTCAAAATGAAGAAATAAAAAATTTTAGAAGTTACTGAATAAATCTTTATGAGACAATCATGTTAGATATCTCTAGGCTATATTAATTACTTCTGAAATATAGTCGCAGCGCCTACTGAGTATTTTTTTACCTAAAGGCGAATCATAAAGTTAATTAACACTGTCAATCTTTGTATATAATAATAAGGGAGAGGAGAGGAGTGGAGAAAATTATAAAATATACACACATGCACACACCCTAATAATTAACTAATAACTAGCATATATACTAATATAGTAGATATTATATTATCTTTGGTATATATATATATATATATATATACCTATATTAGTATGTATACACACCCACATATACACACAAATATATACATATACATCACACACAAAATACACATAACAAGAGAGGAAGGAAGTATGCTTAACTGTTAGTCTCCATATCTATAAATGGCCACAAGAAGCTGTTGGTCTTCCTTCTCCCCCTACCGTTCCATGTTTTTTTTTGTCCTTAGCCAGAATCTCGGTTGATTGGAGTTTTCTACTTGAAAGTGTGACTCAAACTTTCATTCCCAGTGGGTCTGCATCCTCAGTAGCCCTGATTTTTTTTGTTTTGTTTTGTAAATTTTCATTATCTTTTACTCTTGGATATGTGAGTATTAAGAAGCACCACAGAGAACTCCTTGGGTTCCAGATACAATCCTCTTCACTCTCATTGGGTAGCAATCTAGTCACCTTTGGTAGTGGGGATTAGTCCTGCCAGCTAGAAGGGTAATCCTATTCTTTGCCTATTAGTTCAGAAGTACAAGGAACCCAGAATGGCTAAGTTGCATTTCAGCTTCTGGTTCAATGGAAATTTCGTTGTTGTCTCATGATGGAAACATTTCTCTCTTAATCTCCAAACCAGTGGAGTTCAAAGTTGCAGGGGAAGCAAAAATTCTGAAGGGAATTGTTACGTGTAATAGTGAGAAAAGCTACTCTCACTTCTACCTCTTGCTTCCTGGAACCATATACTCTGCTTATTGAGGAAACATTGCTTTATCTTTGCTGTTAACTTAAAGCATAACTGCATCTTGCCTTATCCATTCAGTGTTGTCTCTCAACAACACTGTTGGATGTAAAATTATCCATCTGGATAATCTAGTGTAATCTCTCTACATAAGGCCAATGGGTCAGCAATCTTAATTCCATCTGAAACCTTAGTTCCCCTTTGCCATGTAGGGTAAAATACTCAGATCATGGGAGTTAGGACATGGATATCTTTGAGGGGCCATTATTGTGTGTCATGACCTTATTCTGGATTCTAACCCAGTGTCTTCAGAACTGTGTAGCATTAGGCAAGTTACTAATTTTTCAAAAGGCCTCATTTGATAGTGGGATAATGGTGGGTATTTGGTGAAGATTAAATGTGCTGATATGTGCCATGTGCTTAAGAGTCCCTAGCACATAGCACTAGTGAATGTTAGACAGTTTTGTTTTAGAACTTAGGTACGTTTGCTCACTGTGGGTCTGGATTAGAGATCCTTCTTTTGAACTCCCATAGAAGCTTGTCCTTCCCTGACTGTAGCGTACCCAATCTTGCAATGTCATCATCTGTTTATGTGTCTTTTCCCTCTATTAAACAGAGTTTCCTGATGATAGGGAAGCTAACTTATATATCTTTGTAACCCCCTCACGCTTGGAACAAAAGAGGCTTCCCAATAAATGACTGGGTTAAAGTATGTTCCCATTAAATGTGAAAAAATGAGTCTTTTCCTAACCATAAGAAAAGTGAATGCATAAAGTTTTCTCAATTGCACAATTTTCTCCTATAACATTTTCTTCAAACTTTGGGGACTTCTCACTCTTGGTGTGCTATGAAACCCTTTCAGATTAATTCAGATTTCAGCAAAATTATTATGATTAAATGTACTAATTGATGGAAATTATTTATTTTGGAAAATCATGATTAATGAGGACATTTAGAAAATAACTGATAGTCAGCTAACACCATCAAAAGTTGTGAGTCTAATTTCCCACAGATGTACTTTGGAGATCAAGAGAAGTACTGTGTGAACAGTGGAAGATAATCCATTTGAACAAAAACTCTTTTCTCCTCAAGCCCCCACAGTGATATTGTGATTTTTGGTGCAGTATGTCAGCATATCCTCAGCTAGTGGGCATGAGCTATAATTAAATGAAGACTATATTATTAAATACACATGTAGGAGGGAAAAAACATGATCTACATGTGAGGTGTGAGGATATGATCATCCCGAATTGGGGATGAAGACAGAGACCTTTACAAGAAATAAGCTAATTTTATAGAGCTTGTGCATTGAAGAGTGAAAAAAAGAAATCAGAGGAGAAATTTTTAAATCTTACTTAAGATGGTAGGCTCAAATTGTCTCAAAGGGAGCCCACACATTCTGAGACTCCATAACCAAGAGGAAAGCTCTGTGGGCAAAATACAGAAAAGACTGGCATTTAGGTCGCTATGAAGAATATAGCTTTGATCTAAGGCACAGTGGCTTCAGTAAAAACTCAGTAGGCAGACGTCCCTCCTTCTTCAAGGATCTAGAAAACTAAAAGTGAGTAAAGTGAGTGCACAGAGCATTCACATTACATATCAACGCTTATGTGTGTCTCTCCCTCTAGACTTAAAGGTTGGTGAGAGCACATACTGAGCTTGAATTTCTGTAAGCAGGGGCTTAAAATTGTGCCTAGCATATACAAAACATGGAGTAAGTATTTGTCATTAAATAAAGGAGCTTATCTCATGGAAATTAAGACCCAGAAGGGAATAAATTTATCTTCTAGACTATACGTCTTTAAATGTATCTGGTCAGCAGAATCACCTTAGGAGTGGGTATGGCGGGTGCTTTTAAAGAATACAGAATCTAAAATACATAGGGGATACACCCTTTACTCCCTCCGAGGGAGACAACTCAAAGTACCCTCCTCATCCAACTAAATACTTTCCTCTTAAGATTGGGAACAAGGCAGGGGCGTCTGGGTGGCTCAGTGGGTTAAAGCCTCTGCCTTCAGCTCGGGTTGTGATTCCAGGGTCCTGGGATCGAGCCCCGCTTCGGGCTCTCTGCTCGGCGGGGAGCCTGCTTCCCTCTCTCTCTCTCCACCTGCTTCTCTGCCTACTTGTGATTGCTCTCTGTCAAATAAATAAATAAAATCTTAAAAAAAAAAAAGTTAAAAAAAAAAAAGATTGGGAACAAGGCAAAGATGTCTTCTCCTGCCGCTTCCATTCAACATAGAACTGGAGGTTCTAGCAAGTGCAGTAAGACAAGAAAAATAAACAAAAGGTATTTTGATTGAAAAAGAAGATATAAAACTCTCTGTTCACCAGTGCCATGACTGTCTTTATAGAAAATCCCAAGGAATCCACAAAAATTTCCTACCACTAGTGAGTTAGTTTATCGAGATCACAGTTTATAAGTTTAATATACAAAAATCAATCATATTTCTATGTATAAGCCATCAATATTTGGCAGTTGAAGTTTACATTTTCAATAGCACCTAGTTAAAAAAAATAGAGTTATAAGACTAACAAAAATGTGCAGGATCTTTATGTTCAAAACTACAAAACACTGATGAAAGAAATCAAAGAGGATTTAAATGGAGATATTCATCATGTTCATGGATTATAAAACTGAACATTGTTACAATGCTAATCCTCCCCAGATTGGTCCATAGATTTGGTGCCATTACAAAATATCAGTAGAAATTTAGTAGATATTGACAAGATGATTCTGAAGTGTATTTGGGAAGGAAAAGGAGCTAGAACAGTCAAGATAATGTTGGAAAAGAAGAAAAAAGTTGGAAGACTTGCCCTGCTTGATTTCAAGACTCATTAGAAACCTATAGTGATAAAGACAGTGTGGTACTGGCAAAAGGACAGACACATAGATCATTGTAACAGAACAGTGAGTCTAGAAATACATCCACACAAATAGGGTCAGTTGATTTTTGACAAAGCTGCAAGATGATTAAATGGAGAAAATAGTCTTTTCAGTAAATGCTGTTGGAGTAATGGGATATCCATGAACAAAAAGAACCTTAGCTCATACCTTATACCTCATGCAAAACTGAACTCATAGTAGATCATAGACCTAAATATAAAATGTAAAACAATAAACCTTTTAGAAGATGGCCTATGTGACATGGGATTAGGTAGAGTTAAATATGGTACCATGAGGATAATACATAGAGGAAAAATTGATAAATTCAATTTCATCAAAATCAAAACTTCTGCTTTGTGAAGGATCACAGTAAGAAAATGAAAAGACATGCCTTATATAGGGAGAAAAATCTTGCAAATCACATAACTGATAAGGGGTTTGTATCCAATTTATATAAAGGGTGCTTAAAACTCAACAATAAGCAATCAAATGAACCAATTAAGAAAAAAGAAAATTTTTTGGGTTGCCTGGGTGGCTCAGTTGGTTAAGCGACTGCCTTCAGCTCAGGTCATGATCTCAGAGTGGTGGGATTGAGTCCTGCATCAGGCTCCCTGCTCCACTGGGAGTCTGCTTCTCCCTCTGACCTTCTCCCCTCTCATGCTCTCTCACTGTCTCTCTCTCTCTCAAATAAATAAAATGTTAAAAAAAATAAATAAGAAAAAATTTAAAATAGATTTCAATGGAATTAAATAGGTGATATATAAGCACATAAAAAATGCTCAACATCATGTTATTAGGGAAATACAAATTAAAACTGTTATAGGCCATTTAAAATGACTTGAAGCAAAATAAAGCAACAAAAACCTAGCAATGTCAAATGGAATGGATGCAAAACAACTGGAATGCTCATATATTGCTGTTGGGAGTGCAATTTCAGAAGCAGTTTGGCAGTTTCTTTTAATTTTTTTATTGAGGTGTAATTGACATGTAACTATACAGTTTCAGGTACACTGTATAATATGGGAAGTTTCTTAAATAGGTAAACATACCTTAAATAGGTAAAAATAGGTAAATAGGTAATAAAATAGGATCCAGCAATCCCAGTCCTCTGTATTTACCTAAGTGAAATGATAATTTGCATTCGCACAAAAACCCATAGGCTAATATTACCGCAGCTCTATTTGTGATTGTCCCAAACTAGAAATAACCTAAACTTCCTTCAACTGGTGAATGGATAAACAACCTGTGGCACATTCAAACAATAAAAGGAATAAACCACAGACATACTCAACAACACAGATGAATCTCACTTGCCTTATGCTAACTGAAGGAAACCAGACTTGAAAGGCTACAGACCATATGACTTCACTGATACGACATTCTTAAAGAGACAAACTGTAGAGGCAAAGAATGCATCATTGATGGCCAGAGGTTAGGGTTGGAGGGGGTTGACTACAAGGGGTAACAATACTTTTGGAGTGAGAGTACCATGTATTTACCAACATCTGCAGAGCTAGTCCTTTAAAATTTTATTGTATATGACTCTTTGAAAGGCACATGATTAGCCATTAGGAAAATGCAAATCAAAACTACAGTGAGATACGCCTTCACACCCACTAGGATAGTATGACTTAAAAAGTGGCAAATAACGAGTGTTGTCAAGGACAAGGATAAACCGAAGCCCTCACACATGGCTGGTGAGACTATAAAATGGTGCCGCTATTTTGGGAAACAGAGTGGCAGTTCCTTAAAATATAGAGTTAAATATAGAGTTACCATGTGACCCAGGAATTCTAGCACTAGATATATACTCCAGAGAAACAAAAACGTGTGTCTACATAAAAACCTATACATGCATATTCACAGCAGCTTTCTTCGTAATCACCGCCAAGTGGAAAAGAGGCCCAATGTCCATCAGCTGATACATGGATGAGCAGAATCTGATCCTATATCCATACCAGGGGATATCATTTGTTCCTAAAAAGGAACGAAGTCCTGATGACATGATGAACCTTGAAAATACTATGCTAATGATGAAATATTAAATAAAAACTTTATGCTAATAATAATGAAAGAAACCCGTCACAGTAGTCAAATCTACAAAGCACATTAGCAGTTGCCAGGGGCTGGTGCCTGGGAGAAAGAAGAGAATGAGTGTTAATAGGTATAGCATTTCTTTTTGGGGTGATCAAAGTCAGTTCTAAAATTGATTGTGGTGATAGTTGTACAAGTGGTGAGTTGTACACTAAAAAACATTAAATTGCTTATTTTAAATGGGTGAGTTGTATGCTATATGAGTGGCATCTCAAAGGCATCTCAAAGGAACTTTTTTTAAAAGCAGAGATTAAAGCAATATTAAAAAATAAAGCTTTTTTTCATTTTTAAAACTTTTTTCTGTGAAGTGTGTAAACCTGGCGATTCACAGACCTGTACCCCTGGGGCTAATAATACATTATGTTAATTTAAAAAACCTTTTAAAAATTAATATATAATGTATTATTTGCCCCAGGGGTACAGGTCTGTGAATCATCAGTCTTATACAATTCACAGCACTCACCATAGCACAAACCCTCCCCAATGTCCATCACCCAGCCTCCCTATCCCTCCTCCCACTCCCCAACAACCCTCAGTTTGTTTCCTGAGATTAAGAGTCTCTTATGGTTTGTCTCCCTCCCGGTCCCATCTTATTTCACTTTTTCCCTTCCTTCTCCCCATGACCTCTCACCCTACCTCTCAAATTCCTCATATCAGAGAGATCATATCATAATTGTCTTTCTCTGATTGACTTATAATACCCTCTAGTTCCATCCACATCATTGCAATTGGCAAGAGTTCAGTTTTTTGATGGCTGCATAGTATTCCATTGTAGATACATACCACATCTTTCTTTATCCATTCATCTGTTGATGGACATCTAGGTTCTTTCCATAGTTTGGCTATTGTGGACATTGCTGCTATAAACATCCGGGGGCACGTGTCCCTTCGGATCACTACATTTGTATTTTTAGGGTAAATACCCAGTAGTGCAATTGCTGGGTCATAGGGTAGCTCTATTTTCAACTTTTTGGTGAACCTCCATACTTTTTTCCAGAGTGGCTGCACCAGCTTGCATTCCTACCAACAGTGTAGGAGGGTTCCCCCCAAAATAAAGGGGATTTTTAAATCACTATCTCAGAGACACTGCTGTCTCCCAAGTACTTCAGCCTTGCCACCGATGTCTTTAACTGACCCTGGTTCTTCCTGCAGTCTGCAAGCCGGGAGCCCAGAACAGCTGACACACTGATGACCTGGGGGTCCCTTATGACCTACAAACTCTTCTTTCTTGGTGTATAGAGCATTTAAGATTTTAAGACTTAGTAACCAACATTTTTAAAATGAGAAAGTTCACATTAAATGTGGATTTCTGGCTTCTCCGGAATAAACAAAATGAAACAAATTCAACTCGATGACGGCACCAGATCTGCATTACCCACGTGGAAAATGAGACTGCCCTCTTTAGGGCAAGATGCCTTCTCTCCTTTGCTCCTGTACGCTGGGTCTAAATTACTTCTTTGTCCCTCCTTTTTAATGCCTTAGGGACATCTAAGTTTTGCAAGTCTGCTCAGACCTTTCCCTGCATCAAAACTTCCTTATTTTGCATCTCATTCCCTCAGGCCCTGTTTGATGATTGGCTAATCCTGGGGTTGCTAACCTTGGCTGCACCGCCGAGCCTCCAGGGGCCAGAGTAAAAAATCCCTAAGTAAGGGTGTGCCCCTGACCAGTTAAATCAGAATCTCCTGGTGGGGGTGGGGAGTGGGGCACAGGCCTAAGGAGAAGAAACAGAGCAAAAAATCCAACTTCCTAGGTGATTCCAATTTGTATCTAGGGAGGCAAGCCACTGGGCTAATCTGCTAATTTAAGAAAAGGTTTTAGTATGCAATAATGGTTTAACAGCCTCTCAGATGGCATTTGTTTTTCCAGCATTGCCTGACTGGGTAAATGATGTGGAGATTAAAGGCAAAACAAAAGAGTATTTTTGGTTAGGTGAACCTTTTACTTGATTTTCCAATCAGTGTGGGTGGGTGGTTGGACACTCAAGGTAACTGTCATTTCTATAACTAGTCATATTAGAAGATTTTGTTACCATTGTAAGAAGCATGGATAAGTCGTGATGCCTTTAAGGCTTGACATGGGGCCTTTCTGTTATTTTTAAACAGCAAGATTTTTAATCAATGGATTTTGGTTGCTATCGAGCCCTTCTGTGGGTTCTGGCAATGTCCCTGGGGTTGACAAGTACAAGAAGTTAACAGTGGCTTTTTAAGAGGTCATGAGTGGCCAAAACGGCAAGACAGGAACACGTGTTGGCAGCCATCCATAAAGATGGGTGGCACGAATTGACAAGACATTTGCTTCTCATCACCGGCAGCTGAGATGGAAGCTCTGGAGACGTTCTCCAGTGGGAATGTCCTCCTCCCGAGTTTTGTGTTCCAGGCTGTTCACAGAAGGCTCCAGGTAGAGAAAATATTGGTTAGGCAAGAACGGTCCCCTGCCACCTCGTGGGCCTGTCCTTCCAAGGTTCCCTTGAACGTCCCCGCTTCAGAGACCCCAGACTCATCCTAATCAAAGCCTAGAAGAAGGTGCTGTAGGTTGAATCTCACCTCCTGCGACCCGAACAGGCAAACAAATGGCAGCCCGGGGAAAGTACGAGCGCAGCCTGGCTAGAACCCTGGGCCACCTCTAGGACTAAGCGGGCACCACGGGGAAAAGGCCCGCGGCCGCACCCGAACAGGCAAACCCGCGGGGCGTTCACCGCACCTGCAAACCGCGCGCCTCCGCCGGCCCCCAACACCCCCTGCATTCCCGCAGTCCAGCCCACCCGGGAGACAGGCTGCGCGCGGGGTCGCAGTGGGGAGGGGGGTCGGCGGCGGCGAGGACGGAGACACCGCGCGAGGCAGGGGAGGGGGGCGCGGCGGGCGGCGGTACTGACCAGGGGGAGGGGGGCGGAGGGAAGGCGCTGCCGCCGCTGCTGCTGCCGCCTCTCCGGCGGCGACACAGACGCCGGGAGCGGCCGAGGCGGTGAGTCGCAGCGCCCTCCCTCCGATTCTCTGGACCCAGGGTACATCCGAGTCGCAGCCAGGGCGGGTGTGCGGGGGCCGGCGGCGCCGGGAGCGGCTGCTGGGGGGACCCGCGCGCTCGGGGCCGGGCGGGCGCAGGGGTGGGCGCGAGGAGCCGCGCGGTCCTGGGGACCCGGTCCCCGCAGCCATTCCCGGGGAAGCTCACCCGGTCAGTTCCCTGGTCCTGCCCTCAGTGCCTCGGAGGGAAAAGAAAACAAAGCCAAAGACCCCCAGGATGGGTGGCAGGAAGGGAGAGAGCAACTTTGCTCTCTCCCTTCCTGCTGAGGCGCGGGGCCGGCAGGATGGGGGCGCGCTGGGTCGGAAGGGGGCGTTCGTGCGCCTGGTGGCCCGGGGACCTCTGGAGCAACCCTTGGGGCGGGGGCTGGGGTCGAGGGCACTGCAGGTTCCGGGGCCTGCGGAGTCGGCCCCGAGAGGCTGCAGGAGGCGTGTGTGGGGGGTGGGGACGAGGGGAGGGGGCTTTCGGAGCTACCGAAGGCGGTAGTTGAACCCAGAGGAGGAAGTAGCATGCATTTGGGACTCAGAACCTGAAAGATTTGCGTCTCTTGCCGTCAGGGACTCGGGAAGGGGTGTGCTGGGGAGATGTGTCTGAGTGTTTTTCAGTGCATACCGATTTATTTTTAGCTCCCAGAGAAGCAGGATGTGCAAAGTGGGTTGTATCGGCCCGGGAGGGGCAGGAGGTCTCCCTGTCCGCAGGAAGTACACAAGTTTCTTGCTGCAGATGCTTGCTTTAACTTTCAAGCCCGAAGAAAGCCAGCCATTGGGCTCTCGGAAGATCTCCCCCCGCCGAGGCCACTTTCTTCCTGCGGGTCTGTCTGAAGTTGCAGGCCAGGCCGGTCAAGTGTGCTTCTGCCATTAAACGCGGGCCCCAAATGATGGTACTCTGTTCGCAGGGCGGCTGGTGTGAAACACAGAAGCCGGGCTGCCAAGGTCTCGCTTGCTGAGAAGGAAACCACACAAGCTTGCTCAAAGTTTTCCTAGCTTTGTCTGATTGAAAAATAACAGACTTAAGCAGCTGTATTATCAAGGGCAGGATTCTAGGTCCAGGTTTCTCAGACCCAATTGGCAATGCTTGTGAGGTTTTTTTGCTCTGTCTGGAAGATGCCAGTGTTTTCTGGTCAAATGCAGGGTGCAGGGACTGCAGAGAAGGAGGTAGCCTGATGGTGGGAGTGTGGGTGTATGGGAGGGGGACCACTGGGAGTGAAGTACAGATCTGGGGAGGGGCTTCCTTCAGAGGAGAAGGCTCAAGAAACCGAAACCCAAATGTTCATTCAGGTGCCTAAGCCAGACCCTTGGAAATTACCTCTGGAGTTTGCCCCATTTCAACCAGTCAGCACCAGTCCTGAGGACCCTCTGCCTCTCTCTAAGTGTGCTAGGTGAGGGGGGCTGTGAGGAGTATGGGCTGAGCAGCCAAACTGTTCTGGCTGGGACCCGAGTAGCCCCGTGACCTTGGGCTCCATACTTAACTTCTCTGTTTCCTGATCTGTGGTTGATAATGAGGTTGATATGATATGAAATGAGGTTGATAATAGGTGCCAAATGTATCTCAGGTTTGTTGTGAAGATAACATGAATTAATACACAGAAAGCACTTCCCACAGTCCCTTGTCATTAATAAGTCCCCTGCATTAATAATGCAGAAATGTGAGCTGTTATCACTGTTGTTGTGGTTTATTAACCCTTCTCACTGGTGTAGTTCATGTTGGTATCACTTGCCTGAATTGCTCCAGTTGCCTTCTTACTGGGCTCCTTGCTCTGAATCGGGATGCTCTTGCTCCAGCCCATTCTCCAAAGTGCAACTAGATCGCTCGTTTGGGAAACAAAAATCTACACCGGTCACGCTGCTTCATTTCCTTCAGAGGTTTTCCGTGGCTTTCAGGGTAGAGTTGGGACTCCAGGGATTTCATGACCTCACCCTCGTTTCCTCCCCAGCCTCATCTCCCTACCTAGCTTCAGCTCCTCCCACCCTTCCTCAGCTGGGTGACTCCTGTGAAATTTTCCCTATTCATCAGCAGTGACAGTGCCTACCCATAGACCACTTGGCAGCCCTCCCCCCTCCCCGCACCCCCAGCTAACTGAGCTGCTCTTGCTTCCTGTGACCATAGTACCCCGTGCATACCCCTCCCAGTGCCCTGCATTGTCATCTGTGTACCAGTCTTCCTCACCTGCAAGTGCTTTGAGAGACGGATTGTGTCAGTAAATGTTTGTTGAATTAATAAGCGAACGTCAAGCAAAGTTCAGTCCTTTTCACTAAAGCCAGAAACAAACATGCAGAATAATAGACCAAACCAATCTTTAGTATAATACTGTACAATAAAAAACTCTGCGAGATATTGAGGAACCAGAAGTTGGTCAAAAGCAATGTGGCATACTATCTTGGAACCATTTCAGACTCTTTAAACTGTAAAGGGTCAGACTCATAATGGGGAAATGTAGTGATTGGAACTCTTCCCTTCTTTCCCTGATAGAAAGGTGGGGCATCTCTTGGGCTGGGCGGGGTGGAGATCCAGCTCTTTGAAGAGGTTGTGCAGTGACTTTGGTTCTGAAGGCAGAGGTGAATGTTACCACAAGCAGGGGCTTTGTAGATGGTTCTTGGATTGTGGCTTCCCCTGGAGCCGGGATTTCAGCTTGTCCTGGAATTGGTATTAAGAGGACAGGAACTATGTTGCCATCAAAGCTCCCCTGTTACATTTCAGTCAGATCAGTATGTTCTGTAGATGCATTTCTGTCTGAGGCAGTGCTTCCAAGCGTTCCATTACTGGGTTCTCAGGAGCCACGCAGAGGTTGCTAAGATGGTGCCCCGTTCTCAGGGACCATCTCAGAGTCTGATTTCAAGGCTCCAGAACAGGGAGTTTCATATAGCTGAGGAAACAAAAATGCTTTTTACATTTTGTAAGGGATGTAAATAAAACAAATCAAAATACCAAGAGGACTATGTAATGGAGACCAGGACTAAGATATTTACTACCCAGTTCTTTATAGGAAAATGTCGCCAACTACTATTCTGGAGCTGAGACCATTGGTTTCTTTTCTTTCTTTCTTTTTTTTTTTTTTTTTTTTCAAGATTTTACTTATTTATTTGACAGAGAGACACAGCAAGAGAGGGAACACAAGCAGGGGGATTGGGAGAGGTAAGCAGGCTTCCTGCTGAGCAGGGAGCCCAATGTGGGGCTTGATCCCGGGACCCTGGGATCATGACCTGAGCCGAAGGCAGGTGCTTAATAACTGAGCCACCCAGGCACCCTCATTGGTTTCATTTTTCATGTCATCTTTGATTGAGTGGTAGTGACCGCCTGGAGAGCTGGGTGGAATAGGAATCCAAAGCTGGATCCAGGCTCAGCAGGAAAGAGCTCTGTGATCAATTAGTGATGTCTGTCAGGGCATGGGATTAGGAAGTGGTGGCCTACAATTTTTATTCTTACTATCCTTCTATCTTTACCACCATGAAAGAGAGTATCATGGAAGGATAATGAAGGCAGAAATCAGGTAGAAAACACATGAGTTAAAAGTCAACCTAAGAAGAAGCCAGGAAATTTTTACCACTACCATACCATACTGGTTAATTTTTACCACTATTAACATTAGTAGCTTCTGTTTATCCAGTGTGTACTGTGTATGTACATAAGGATCCCATTTAAACTTTGTAATAATTTTTTCAGGAGATACTTATACTTAGGACTCAATTCTGTTGCAAATGTAAGGTAATTTCAAGTAAAAACAAAAACAAAAACATTATTTTGACTTTTATAACTCCTCAGTCCAGGGGAAGATACTTCAGGTATGGCTTGATCTAGGTCTTAAGCATCATTACCACGGCCTGACTTCTCTCTCCATATTTCTTGGTTTCCTTCTTGAAGTTGACACCATTTTTAGGTTCCATTTCATTATGGGCTTAAATCCAGCCTGAAAGGGAGAGACTCTATCCCAGCATTTCTTGCAGTGCTATGGCTTTATTTGCTTTGATTGGGTCCGGCGCCTCTTCCCGTGGCTGCAGTGCCACACATCTGCAGAGCTTGGGCTTGATCAGGTTTTAACCCTGAGCCATAGGCGAAGGGGCAGGGAGCAGGGTAGTTCTCTAGGAGAACACTGTTGGAGAACACTGTTACAATGTCACAGGGAGACAGGCCAATGGATGATGGATTGCAAAGCAACAGATGTCCACCATAGTACTGCTAACATTCGCCCTTCACAGAGTAGGGAAACAGGTTCAGTGACACTCCATAACATGCCCAAGGACACATGGCTAGGGAAGAGTGGAGTTTTAATTTGGAACCCACAATTTATATGCTTAGTAGAATTATTTGTGGACAGAACAATTTTTTTTTTTTTTTTAAAGTAGGCTCCATGCCCAACGCAGGGCTTGAACTCTTGACCCTGAGATTAAGAGTTTCTGCCAACTGAGCCAGCCAGGTGCCCTGTGAACAGAACAATTTAAAGTGAGCTTAGTAAAAAGTTCTAATCTCATATCTGAAAATATAGCTAACTAACTTTGAGAAATGCTAAGAATTGGCGGGCTAGAAGAGATGAGGAAAAAGAAGACAAAGACTTGGTTGGCTGGATTTTTACTCACATTTTCAACAAAGATTTTTTAGCAATTTCCACACATGTTCAGCATGTGTTAAGTTCTAGTGATATAAGATGAATAAGATCTAGTCCCCTACCTTTGAGAAATTTATATTCCATGAGAAAGTGCAAGACATAATTAGAGGACAGGTTGACTGGAATGAGCGCTATATGGGGGGGGGTGCAAGAGCAGAGCCCCCTCGATGGGGACAGTGACCTCCCCGTTCATTTCCCGATGCATCCCCGTCACAGTGCTTTGTGTGATAGGCAAGCAATAAGTGCTTCCTGAATATGCTATTATTTTTAACTGCTTATTGCAGTTAAATACGAATAACAACATTTACCACGTGAGCCATCTTTAAGCGTCAAGTTCTGTGGCATTAAGGACATTCACGTTGTTGTGCCTCTCTCACCACCATCCATCTCCAGAACTTTTGCATCTTTCCAGACTGAAACTCTATACCCAGTATACAAAAACTCTCCCTCCTTCTCAACCCCCAGCCCCCAGCAACCATCATTCATTCCTCTTTCTGTCTGTAGGGCTTTGACTACTCTAGGTACCTTGTGTTGATACAAATACAATATTTGTCATTCTGTGACTGGTTTATGTCACTTAGTGTATTGTCTTCCTGACTCACCCATGTTGTAGCATGTGTCCAAATGACCTTCCCTTTTGAAGCTGAACAATACGATATTGTGTGTATACACCATGTTTTGTTTATCCATTCATTTGTCACCAAGCACTCCAGTTGCTTCCCCCTTTTGGCTACCATGAATAATGCTGCTGTGAACATCGATGTATACATATCCGTTCGAGTCCCTGCTTTCAGTCCTTTTGGGGATATGCCCAGAAGTGGAATTTTGCTGGATCATAGGGTAATTTTGTTTAATTTTTGGAGAAACTGCCGTACTGTTTCCTACAGCAGCCACCATTTCACATGCCCATCAGCAATGCACATGGGCTCCAATGCCTCCATATTCTTGCCATCACTAGTTATTTTAAGTTTTTTTTTTTTTTAATATAATAGCCATCCTAGTGAGTGTGAAATGTTTAATGTAGTCTCAAAAGTAGATTGGGATCGAATTGTGAAGGACAGTAGTAGAATCTGAATTTCATTCAGAGGAACTGTTGAGTGTTTGTTGCCCTGTGGCGCTGGCATGATCACTCCTTCACAACAGAGAGAGTGAAGAGAGGAAAGACAGTGGGAGGGTTAGGGGGTTATTTTAATTATCCAGATGAAAGAGAACCTAATGGTTTTCTCCATGTGTGTACAACCGAGGATATTATATTTATTGCCACGCTAAATGGTATTGGCCTTGGGGAGGAAAGGTAAATGTAGCGCCAAGCTATCTCCTGACCAAGGACGGCACAGACAAGTGGACTGCTGTTGCTAATAATGACAACCATGATTGCAGATGCCCTGATGCTCTTTCTGTGAGCATGGCATGTTCTGACATTAACTGAATTGATTCTGAGAAATCTTTTAGAGGGTTTCTGCCCGGGGTCCCACAAGCAGGCCGATGACACACTCCTAGGGTCTAACTGAAGAAAGTTTAGTGAGGGGACTATTTCCAAAGATGTGGGCAGCCTTAAGGGAAATTGCCAAGAGTGGCCAGCAATGCCTTTTGGCCTTCACTACACCAGCCCTGAGAGGGTGAGGTGAGAGAGAAGTTTCTGGAATGGCTCTTTAGTAGAGGAACGCAGCTTCTGCCAAACTGTGGCCTGGCACAGAGGCATGCAGGTAAGTGAGTCCCCAACTGCTCTTTTATCCCCTCTCGGATTTCTCCTGGTGCCTCCCGATTGTCCAACTTATCCAGAAGCCAGCAGGCAAGAAAAGTTGATATAAGGGCTCGCTTCTAGGTAGAAATCAGCCTCCCAGGGCTGAGGGTGGAGTGTGGAAGGGAGGAAAAGCAGAGAGAGAAAAGCAGAGAGGCTTCAGCAGGAGGGGGGAGTGCTCTGATGGTCCTTATTTCACAGGTGAGGGAACTGAAGCATCAGGAGGTTGAATGACCTACCTGAGGTCACCAATAAGTTGTGGGGCTAGGATTCAAATCCAACCAGAAACATTTCCACTGTACATCCAGTTAGATCTGGAATGTTAGATTTTCCCCAAACCGGTGTGTTTTGATTCTTTGGGAATAATCTGACTTGTACAAACTTTGCTTGGTTGTCAAAATGTACAGTAAGTGACTGCTCAGATTTTCCCCTTTCCCCACACAAAGGACAACATGTATTTCATATGTATGTCTCGTAGCTGAATGATTATATTTAGATCAAAAAAATCTTTTCTATATAATTGGTGGGGGTGATACTATGTCCTTGAAACACACGTGAGAAAGATAGAAGTTTGGGGGCGCCTGGGTGGCTCAGTGGGTTAAGCCTCTGCCTTTGGCTCAGGTCATGATCCCAGGGTCCTGGGATCGAGCTCCGCTTCGGGCTCTCTGCTCGGCAGGGAGCCTGCTTCCTCCTCTCTCTCTGCCTGCCTCTCTGCCTACTTGTGATCTCTGTCTGTCAAGTAAATAAATAAAATCTTAAAAAAAAAAAAAGATAGAAGTTTGTTTTGTTTTGCTTTTAGTGGAAAGCTCCAAAGGAGTAGACGATGTAACTTGGCTGCTTAAACATTAATGAAACTTTGGGCGATGTTAGGAGTGTCCAGAACAAGGGAGATGGTATTTCTCTCTGTGCTATTTTGGCAGGAGGGAATAAATGCAGCAAGCAGTGTCTCATGTGTGGGGAGCTCACCTCCCCCAAGGCATGACTGAAAGGCTCTCTAGCCAGAAAAAACTCTGTGGGAACCCAATTATTGTGGTCTACAAACACACGAAGCATTGCATCAGAGAAAAGACCTATTTTGAGGTCAGAAGTCAGCCCCCGTTGCATTGGAGGGCCTCATATTTTCCATGCCTGGAGGCTGTGAAGCTGAGGCCAGGGGTGAGCCATGTGGCTGAGGGTTTATGTTAGTTTCCTGTGGCCTCTGTAACACCTTGCCACAAACTGGGTGGCTTAAAATAACAGAAATGTGTGTTCTCACCATTCTGGAGGCCAGAAGTCCGGAATCAAGGTATGAGCACGGCCAACCCTCCAGAGGCTTTGGGGGGTTGAATTTTTGCTTGCCTGGTCCAGTGGCTGGTGGCTGGTGGCATTTCTGGGCTCAAGGCTGATTCACACCCATCGCTGTCTTGGTGGTCACGTGGCCTCCGCTCTTGGGGTGTCTCTTGTAAGGACGGTTAGCATTTGCTTTAGGGTTCACTTGGGTTATCCGGAGTTATTTTACTTCAAGATCCTTAACTTAATGACCTTGGCAAAGATCGTTTTGCCAAATAAGATCACGTTCACCTGTTCCCAGGGTTAGGCGGTGGACGTGTCTTTTGCGGGGGCCACCATTCACCCCAGTACAGGGCTCATGAGGGTACACTGGAACCCTTAATCTTCTGGTTCTGTCGTGATGCCCCTTGATTTGATGTACCTCCTGGATTCCAGGTTCCTTGACACAGTCGACATTTGGTAAATCCTTCTGATTTCATCTATTGAAGTTTTATTCTAACTTTAAACAACAAAACGCTTAAAATCTACCATCCCTTATTTCTGACACGGAAGGGTGAGTGAAAGAGGCTAAAAAGAAACCAGTTTGATCCCTGCCTCGAATGGAAATTTTTTGTGCTTTGCTTTGCCCTGTGGCCTTGGAGGAAATGAACAGAAAAACGAACAGAGATGGGCCCTGTTCTGGCTTCTCACCTGGGCATATACTCTCACTATGGTGATTACTCAGAGGAAGGCTAAGGATATTGAGGTCTCTTGGGAAAGGGAAACAGCAGTAGGCTTCAGTTTCTAGGCTTTTGAAAAGCATCAGCTTAGAAATACAAAACGGTTTGTAAGTGCTGCTGGCCCATCGACGAGGCTTCTATGCATGTGTTTTCAATACCTTGTCCCAGACTGGGGCCAAGTACGAGGGGCCCACAAGGCAAGGTCAGGGGTAGCTTTCACAACTATCTGGCTAATTTGAAGACCATATCCCATCCAATGGGGGACATCAGAGAGGCCACCCAGGACATAAATTATTCTGCTTGGTTGTCTGCGTTGATCACGTTAACTGGGTAAGAGCCAAAATCCATTCCCTCTGTGCTGTGGAAAGGCCAATGTTGTAATTAAGTTCCGTTTCTCTACAGGGAGCAGCTGAGTTTGGTTTCTCAGCCACTTTGCTGTTTGATTTCAAAAGAGAAAGAGGGAAGAAAAAAAAAGGTAAAGTGTCCCCTCACTTTATTATGCTATATATTCTGCTGTATCACTGTGACTGGTTAATATTAACTTTGGGTCTGTTTGCTTTGAATAAGATACTTGGAATCTTGTGATACTTACCAGAATTTAGTGTCACCAGCTCAAGAAATGGTTTGCCTTGCCCAAGACCAGCTACTTAATTTGTGAGGCCCAGTATAAAATGAAAAAACTGTGGGCCCTTGTTTAAAAATTAACAAGAATTTCGGGGTGCCTGAGTGGCTTAGTCAGTTGGGCATCTGTCTTCCGCTGGGGTCATGATCCCAGGGTCCTGGAATCGAGTCAGCCTCCTTGCTCTGTGGGGAGTCTGCTTCTCCCTTTCCCTCTGCTCCTCTCCCTGCTTGTGCTCGCTCACTTGCTCTCTTTCTAATAAATAAACAAAGTCTTAAAAAGAAATTTTCAAAAATTTCAAAATGGTGTCAGCAGGGCATTAGACCAAGTGTGGGGCCCTTCTAAGCACAGGGCCAAGTTTAATTACAAAGGACACTTGGGTGTGAACTGTCTCT
This sequence comes from Mellivora capensis, assembly GCA_004024625.1. Classification (NCBI taxonomy): domain Eukaryota; kingdom Metazoa; phylum Chordata; class Mammalia; order Carnivora; family Mustelidae; genus Mellivora; species Mellivora capensis. Next base: position 32,557 of record PISX010009615.1, read on the forward strand.
GGCCTCACACCTAGGCTGAGGATGACATCTTCTTGCTAAGGTAGCACTTTCCAGTTTACTCTGCCTCACAGGGAGCACACACTTATGCAGGGGGCAAGGACACAGCGAGCAGGCTGGACATCTCTTGTTGGCTCTTCCGTGTCCTCTTCCTCCCTCATCCACCTGCTCTGTGCCCCGGGGAGGCATCAGGGGCCATCTTTGTCTTTGATTTCTGATATAATCTGGCCAGCGGTGGGTGGGTCCAGCCCACCACTGGGGGTGTAGGGGGAGAGTGGGGGAGGCTGTTTGTTTCCCGTTCCTTCTGCTGGGTTGCGTGCTGCAGGTTGGCTTCCTCTGTGCACTGAAGGCCACAGCTCCTGCCAGGCACCTTCTCCATCCAGCCACCTTCTTCGGAATTCCTTTATGTCTCCACTCACCCCGACCCCACACACGGAGGCCTGGGGATGGTAACGGCTTCCTGCTGCTTTTCTAAACCCTTCCTTACTCTTTTCTCTGTAGCCTCTCTAATAGGAGGACTCCTCAGTAGGATGAAAAACAACCCCCTGTTTCCTACCCGGGCCCTGGCTGATTGAGCCGCCCTCTGCCAGGGTTGGAACACACCTTGCACTGCTACAGAGCAGAAAGAGAAGCTGAGAGCTCTTCTAACCGTGGCGCCAGGCCCGGGTCAGGCCGCTCCAATAGGAAGCCTTGCGCACCCATCCTCGTTGGCGGGGAGCGTGCGCTTTGGAGTCAGGCATTTGAATTCTCTGGTAACACGTGGACAATTCTAGACAATGAGCATAAGGACAGTTCCCTTCTAGGGTTGTTTTGAGTCTGGAGTGAGATCACACGTGCATCATGCCTAGCACAGTGGCTGGTATACAGTAAGCGCTCAAGAAGCATGGTGGCTTTTAGCACAATTTCTATGGAGTATCTCACTCAGGGGGATCCACAGTCTACTTTGTCCGGGATCTGAACTGCCACACTTACCGGCCTGGGCTCCGGGAACGATGATCAATTTTTCACTGCTTCATTATTGTTTGGGGTCTTATTTCTGTCTTTGCAGTTAGATTGCAGCATTCTGGAAGTCAGGGATTCTAGCTTGTAGAATTTTTTTGAACTAATCTAAGTTCCCAACCTAGTCGCTTCCATGTTGTTAATTGGTCAAGAAATACATCTTGGTTAAATGTAAGGGAACCCTGTAATTTACTGTTCGCACTGAGATACTTTTGAAAGTGAAAGAGGAGGGTCGCCTGGGTGGCTCAGTGGGTTAAGCCTGTGCCTTCCGCTCAGGTCTTGATCTCAGGATCCTGGGATCAAGTCCCGCATCGGGCTCTCTGCTCAGCGGGGAACCTGCTTCTCTCTCTCTCTGTCTACTTGTGAGCTCTTGCTCTGTCAAATAAATAAATAAAATCTTAAAAAAAAAAGAAAACAAAGTTATTAATGCAAATTTCTTAAACAAAAGAAAGTGAAAGAGGAGTATTGCATTTTAATAATCACAACAACACAGGAGGCACAAACAGGGACTGTTTTAGGCAAACAGGGACATAGAGTTACTCTAGTTAAGTGGAGCTTAAGATAGTCCCCCCCCCTCAAAAAAGATAGTTTTCCAAATGTTATTTAAAAATTTGCCAGCCTACCCTCTTTCGTATTAGTCTGCCTTGGGCTTATTCAAAACATGACATTTTAAAAAATGTAGGAAAAATACGTTTAGCATTCCTAGTAGTTTTTTGGCTCAAATTTGAGGCAATGGTTTAGGGCTTCTTGTAGAAAGACTTACCTTTATATCTTATTAGCCTACTTTATACTGGATACCTACTTATGCAACTTTCTTCTGTATTTGCCTTTTCTCTCTTTCCATATATAGTCTAGTCATTGTCCTTCTTGCAATAGGGATCACTTATGTTCAAAGATGCAGAAATAGGTTTATATACATATATTTTCCCGAAAATCTCCATCTTTGTATTTCTGGTTGCCTAGGTGACATTTCCAAGAGAATGCATGCTAATCTGCTATTATTACAGCAGAGATAAGATGGAAACTATTTTTAGGCCCTTTTATACCTCTCCTTTTCTCCACCAGACCATTTAATTGGTTTATTTCTTCTCTTTCCATTACTGGAAGGCCATGTATAACTTCCTCTGGTGCTGATCTGGGGACTATAACTTTCTGAGAAGTGATGTAGTAATTCAGTCCCTTCTTCATTTGGAATTACAAAATTGGTACCGATCATCTGTTTGCTCGGGTAATTGATACCAGTTGTTTTTCTTACGGATTGTCTAAGCGGGGCTTGGGCAGGAGAGATTTTTGGTGTAAGTTAAAAAGAATGTGGGTGAACTGTCTAGTTCTGCAGAAGCAGGAGCATGTCCACTCTGGAGCCGGACTAGCCTGGCTACCTTCAGACTTCATGCGGTCACTTTCAAGTGCGTGACCTCCTGGAACTTGCACCTTTAAGGAACAACTGGGGTGACCGTGGTCGTGTGTCATGGGGTTGTTGTCAGGGTTGAGAAGGTTAAGTGGGCTAACACAGGCTAGCATGAGGTGCAAGATCTCCTGTACAGAAATGCTGCCGGCGTGGCTGTTCTTTTGTAACAAAGGTCAAGTGCACCACCATTCAGAAGAAATAATGTCACACAAGCTACTGCAAATACTTGAATTTACTAAGGAGGTAAACTCGCGAGATCATTCTTTTTTTCACTAAAATTTTTTTTTTTCCTAACATCTTTTACTAACATTTTCTTTTATCAACCAGCATTAATATTTGGAATTTTTCTTTCAGTATTTTTTAAAGATTTTTATTTTTTAAGTCATCTCTATACCCCATGGAGGGCTTGAACTCACAACCCTGAGATGAAGATCAAGAGTTGTATGCTCGGGACGCCTGGGCTCAGTTGGTTGAGCGGCTGCCTTCGGCTCAGGTCATGATCCCAGCGTCCTGGGATCAAGTCCCACATCGGGCTCCTTGCTCGGCAGGGAGCCTGCTTCTCCCTCTGCCTCTGCCTGCCACTCTGTCTGCCTGTGCTCACTCGCTCTCTCTCCCTCTGTCTCTGACAAATAAATAAATAAAATTAAAAAAAAAAAAAAAGAGTTGTATGCTCTACAAACTTAGCCAGGCTCCGATTGTTTCATTAGTTTTATGTAAAGATACATGTGATGTGTATCTCTGAAGTACCGTGCACTAAGAGTATTTATCTGACCATTTAATGCACCCCAAGGGGAAATATTTAGCCTGACTCAGTATTGGGGAAAGGGCCTGAAATAGTGCAGAGATTATTAATTTGGATTGTATGGCAAATGTGAGAGGAGAGATGGACTTTAATCCATTATTATTTAAAATTATTTAATATTGGGGTATGGTCCTGGCTGGGGTTCCTTTGGTTCTCACACTTTTGCAGTGTTATTCTATTTAGATGAATAGATTTATCCATTATCACTGAGATTTAGCATTTGATAAATACAGTCAATTGGTACATCATTGTCCTGGATTTGTTTTGCTGCCTTTGAGGATAGAGAAAGGAGGTGGAAGCATATAGATGGACAGACAGACGGACACACACACACACACACATTTCTTTAGACATGTGATCTAAAATTTCTAATAGAACATTTGCAAGAAGAGCTCTTTGATGGGGTTTTGTGCTCTGACTTGTTGGAAAGGGTGGATTGGGCTGTGGGAAGCTTGTGATGTTGAGTTCCCACCACTTCACCCCTTTGGAAGACATGACAGTCACTTCCAAGCCAGGCTGAAGGACAAACAGTGAGAATCAGAAGTCAGTTCTGGCCTTGGAAGTTTCTTGAGAGAGCAACAGGGAGACTGCTTTAGATTTTTTAAAAGCAGTCATTTAAAGAATATGTTCCACAGACCTTGACCACTGTTCCCTCCATACCTTCAATCCTACCATTATAAAAGTAAGGCATTATCATGAAGTAAGATTTGCATACTATAGAAGATTAGAAAGAAGAAAAAAATGTTACCATAATCCAAATATTCAAAGGCAAACACTGTTAATATTTGGAATATTTCCTTTCATGATTTTTAGGAAGAAATATTTTTCTTAGTAATGTTAGTCATTTTTTATATAATTTTAAAATTAGTTTTCCATTTAACCGTATACCCTGAGCTGTGATATTGTGATATAATAGGAAATATATATTAGGTCTCTGTCCCCAGTTCCTGGCACAGAGCTCCTTAAAAACCCTTGGAATTTCTGAGTGATAGGAGTAGGAAGAGTGTCCTTTATCATATAATTAAACCCCTTTCAACCACATGTGCATTTATGCTAAAGGGGTGACTCTAGGAAGAGAGGGGCATGTTGCCAAAGGAACCAACCATGTGATTAGAGGGTTGAAACTTTCAGGTCTCTCCTCTACCTCCAGGAAGGGAAAAGGGGATGGAGATGAAATTCAGTCACCAGTGGCCAATGATTTAATCAATTGTGTCTACATAATTGTAGAGCCTCCGTAAAATACCATATGATTTCACTCATACATGGAATTTAAGAAATAAAGCAAAGGAGAAAAGGAACAAAAAAGGGAGAGAGGCCAAGAAACAGGCTCTTTATCTATTTGGCAGACAGAGATCACAAGTATGCAGAGAGGCAGGCAGAGAGAGAGAGGAAGGGAAGCAGGCTCCCTGTGAGCAGACAGCCCGATGTGGGGCTCGATGGGGCTCGATCCCAGAATCCTGGGATCATGACCTGAGCTGAAGACAGAGGCTTTAACCCACTGAGCCACCCAGGCACCCCAAGAAACAGACTCTTAACTATAGAGAACAAACTGATGGTTACCAGAGGGGAGGTGGGTAGGGGTATGGGTAAAATATGGGTTGGGGATTAAGGAGGGCATGTGTGATAAGCAACAGGTGTCGTATGAAAGTGTTGAATCCCTATATTGTACACCTGAAACTAATACTGCACTGTATGTTAACTAACTGGAATCAAGATAAAAACTTAGAAAAAAGCCTAAACAGTGGGGTTCAGAGAGCTTCCAGGTGGCTGAGCGCATCAAAGCGCAGGTCAGGTGGCTTGCCCAGAGAAGCCATGGAAGCTCCACACCCCTCCCCCCAGACCTTGTCCTAGGCATCTTTTCCATCTGGCTGTTCCTGAACCATATCCTTTCATAATAAACCAATAATCAAGCAAGTAAACTGTTTTCCTGAGTTCTGTGAGCTGTTCTGGCGAGTTACTGAATCCGAGGAGGGTATCATGGGAACCCCTGGTTTTTAGCCAGTTGGTCAGAAGTACAAGTATCTGAGATTTGCAACTGGAATTTGAATTGGGGGGCAGTTTTGTGGGACTGAGCCCTCAGTCTGTGGGGGCTGCGCTGACTCTGGGTTGTCAGCATCAGAACTGAATCTGGAGAGTTGGGGAATTGGGTGGTATGAAAAAAAAAAAAAAACCTCCCGTGTTTGCATCAGAAGTAAAATATTGAGAGTAAAAGAAATGGAAGTTTTTAATTCTGTGAGAATTTTATATTTTGTTATATATTCTTTGTAGATAATGCTTAATTGGGCATACAATATTTCATCAAATGGATATACCTCAGTTCACTTAGCCATTCCATTATGGGTCATTTGGTCAAAATTTTAAATAATTTCTTCTGCTATTATTTTTGTACAAAACCTTTTTCTCTATATAAGATTATAGCCGATGATGTATTTCTAATGGATTTACTAGGTTGGATGTTTGAACTTTTATTAAAAACTCTCGACTCATTTTGCCATTTGCTTTCTAAATGGAAATTTGGAAATTAATTTGGAAATTTAAGCAGTTCATGCTGTATGGCTGTGTTGGTTTCATCTGTCTCTTACCTTGAATATCATCACTTCGAAATTCTTTTTCTAATTTGGTCCCCAAAATACTTTATTTGCCTTTCTACTTCTTTGATAACTAGTGGGGCTGAACAGTTCTTTTTCAGATTGTATACTAACTGCCTTTCTTCTTTTCCTAATTTTCTAGTCTATGTTCTTTGCCTTTAGATTTTTTTTACATCAGACATAATTTTTTTTTCCAAATTATACTTCAGGACAAAGATGCATTAAGGGCTTTCCTGGCCAGTCTTTACTCCTATGCCTGCCCGGTGGCCAGTGTTAAAGGCCTAAGGTGTGTCTCCCCACCTTTCTCATTGTTTGAGCGTCCAGTCTTTTTAAAGATCAAAGGGGGCTCACTTTTATTACCAAAACAGGCACATTATACACATTTTTCTGTAAGCTTGCTTTGGTTTTTCACTTAAAATAAACCTCATGGGTATAAGGTCTTTAATAATATGTAATAAAATATCTTTAGGCACATTTGCTACTGGTATTTCCCTAGTGAATTGCACAGTTTTCAGTGGTTAAGTGGGCAAATATTTCACTCTGATTTCTTCCAGTGATAGGACAGCCTGCTCCATTCTTTCATAGGGCTTCATAAGTAACCAGCTCTGCTTTCTACTGGTTTTGAAGAATTCTTCACATTAAAAGCCATATATTATTATTTAACACATATTATAATTAATTTTGGTGTAGAGCAGGGAGGAAATGAGGAGGTAAACTGATTATTTTTCTCTTTCAACTTGCTAACCAATTGTCCCAGCACACTTTGCTAAATGGTAGTTTTTATTTTTTATTTATTTTTTTTTTTTTAAGATTTATTTATTTGAGAGAGAGCTTGTGAGCAGGGGAAGGGGCAGGGGAAGAGGGAGAGAGAATCTCAAGCAGACTCCCTGCTGAGCAGGGAGCCTGATGTGGGGCTTGATCCCACGACCCGAGATCATGACCTGACCTCAAATCAAGAGTGGGATGCCTAACCAACTGAGCCACCAGGGTGTCTCCTGGTGTTCTTTTCTTTTTTTTTTTTTTTTTAACCTTTCCATGAAACAAGTGACTTCTCTTATTTGTGCTTTTTTTTGTTGTTTGTTTTCCAACTATAAACGCATGCATTGTAATCAGAAGGGTCTTTTCTAAGGGAAGGACGATTTTGCATTTGCCCGGAATGAGAATAACTTGGTTGCATCAGGCTCAGATTTTGCCCTGTAACATGGATATCCCCTTGCAGCTTGCCGGTGTGGTCTGGGAAGCCCAGAGTGCATCTGTACATCTGTTTGGCGGGGGCCACAGATGTAATCTCATTGTCGAGGTGAAGAAGCGAGCAAATCTCAGTGAGTCACTCAGGGTTACTCCTGCTTTTCCATCTGGCCGTTCATTATTTTCTCTCATGCTATCTGTTGTTCTGTTGTTCTTCTGATTCCCTTTTATACTGTTAAATGTATCTTTGAAACTTCAAGTTTGATCATCACGTAAGGGACTCTCTGGAGGTCACAAAGATAGTCTTGCCTAGAAATAGGCACTCTTCCAGGAGTATTATTATTATTATTATTATTATTATTAATTTAGTAAACATTTGTTGTGTGTCTGCTGTGTTCAAGGCATTCTGCCGGATGTGGGAAGTAGAAGGTGAATAAAACTCTTTTTACTCTCCTCGTGTATGTACACTTACTACTTTAGCATTGTTTTCATTCCTTCTGTGAAGTTGACTCCTTCACTTAAGGATGTCACTATTTTGTGTTGTGCTCACTCTAATGTCGTGAAACGTCATGACAGGGAATGATGTTTTCTATGCAGTGAGTCTGGGGAGTGTGTTGGATGCTGGGCCCTTATTCAAAGCGCTGCTTTGAGGTGCTTAGAACACCTGAGGACTGGCCCGATGCATATTTTACAAGCTAAGATGAGCCAGAGACAGGCAGTATCAGAGTCTCCCATTTCTGAATGCACTTTTTGGCCCTGGCGTCTCTTCCTTCGGGCATTTAGGTTACTCATTTGGCTAACTGGGATCTAAAAATAAACCTAGAAACTTTGAGAGTTTTTTTGTTTTTTTTCTTGGCTGATTGATGTATGTTTTTGTGTCTTCCAAACTGTGCTGTGTAACTATTTACTTTTGCATTATGTATAGCACTTAGCAACCAACAGTGGAAATGAGAGCTAAGAGCACAGGCAGTCCCCAGCTGGCTGGGGGAACGGGCCAGCCCAAGCCTCAGAGAATTCTCCTTCCCTCCCCCCAGTTCCTGTGCTCTGTGGCCCTGGCATCCACCCTGCTGGCCTCGAGTTCTTGCTTTTTGTCTTCTCTGCTGGTGGCCAAGTGGGGACCAGGAGGTGGGACGAAAAGGACCCCTCCTTCTTCTGCCCTTACCCATCTTGGTGCCCTTCACTGGTCAGTGTGGGTGGGGTGAGAGGAAGGGGGGCAGGCCTTGGCCACCACTGATGTCTTGGCACTGGTGACAGTCCTGTAAGGTCAGAAGCCCTGAAACACTATGTCTTATTTGGAACTCAGAATGCATTTTCGTAAAGGAAGATCACGAGTTGTGTCTGGACTGTGCAGGACCCACAGGGCAAAACTATGCAATTTCTTAGGAATATTGGGGCTAGGATGGCTCTTTTAGGGTGACATTGTGCTTAGAACATTGTTGTTAGGGGAGAAGACATTCTAGATTCTAAGCATTCCAGGTTGTAACTTGATCAGAAATGTGGCCTGATCAGCTTGTAATTCAAGGGCTGACTGTAAAGTCAAAAAGTGGCTTATTCCCACGTGGGAATGTCATCTTGCCTAAAATTCTGGAGTGTGTGTGACGTGTTTAGCTCTTCTCTCCCCTGGCCCTCTTGGCCAGCTCTAAGAATACGGTAGTTCTCTGGTTTTTAGAATAGCAATTGTACTCAAAAACTCATATCCTGATTCTACCAAAAGAAGGGAGGGAGAAAGACCTAGGAAATACAGGTTTAATTCTTTGATGACTGCCTTTTAGCAAAGAATGCAAAACCAAACACGCCAGAGTCGTTGTGAAAGGCTCTTGTTTTTTCCTTAAGAAATCAAACTTCTGTTCCTTTCTCAGAATTCCTGTGTCTGCCTCTTAGTCTTCATACGTTTTGGGGGAACAGATTTGAAGAATATTTGTGTGGATTCTTCCCCCCCCTGTGGAAACAAAACAATTGTTTTCTTGTAAGGCTTTGAGAGCATGGATCAACCACTCAGAACCATTGAACGGTATTTTTTTGGGGAGGGACAGAGTCGGTACAGTCATCTGTGTAGCTTTTACAGAAGGGGACAGAGCAGTTAAGAGTAAAAGCCTCAGCTTCGAGGTGATTTTTTTTTTTTCCAACCTCAGAAGGGGAGGGGCTGCTCAAAACAGGAAGTAATCACGGTATAGTGGTTTGAGTCACGAGAGAAGGCTTCTGGATTTGCCTTAGCTGTTTCCTTCAGGCCCAGTGTCTCCTGTTTCTCATAGCACCTGCATCTTTTGCGGGGCACACACACGGCTCCCCCAGCATCTGCCTCTCAAGAATAATTTTCTGCCAAAAGAGCTAGAGCTGGAGACTGCAATTGAAAAGGAGGCTAAGCTTTGGGCAGTTGCAGACAGAGAGGAGAAAGTCTCAGGGGTTGGCCTGTCAGCCCTGGGGTGTACAGAAGTAACTAGTACTCGGGTCAGTGTGGGACCCAGGAGAACAGGGCGTAATACAGAACGAGGATGAGGACATCATACCCTCTTTCAAGTGTTACCGGATTCAGCACTATAGTGTGCTCCCCATGGCTAAGGTTTTCCCCTATTAAAGAAGATTTTACACTGTAGTTACATCTGGACATTGACAGTTCTATATATGTTGTGGAGAAATATGTTCATATTTAAGTTAACCATTTAGTCAGTTGTTGCTTTAGTGGGGCCCTCTCGATGGTCAAGGACTGGGACATCACTCCAACTAATTCAACCACAAGGGGCTGGTTGTGACACTCACCACAACTATAACTACGCTATTCTGAATATATTGTCACAGGGACTCTTCTCCCCTATCCCGCGAGGCAGGCAGCGTGTTATTATCCCTATTCTACTGAGAAGGAGCAGATGTAGAGAATGTGGCCTCGGGCATGTGGGTGGGCAGCAGGAGTCAAGGCTCACACCCAGGTTGTCACTTGGAAGCCATACTCTCTAATCCCTGTACTGCTCTGCCCCTTGAAAAGATTCTGTGCCTGTCAAACAAAGCAGAGCTTGGTTTCATGGTGGCCAAAACATAGGTCTGGAAAATTGGGAAGGGAGTCAGTGTCTTTCTCAGAGGTCATGGGGTCTCTGCTCAATTGCCTTCACTCTTTTTCTCTCCTCTCTTCTTTTGCTGCTTCATTTTACATATGGCCCCTGAATGGCCAACCCATAAGGCCACCGGCTGAGACCTCAGTATTTCCTAGCTTGAACTCATAAGTGAGGGTTTCCTATTGGTCCAGCTCATGGAGCCGGGCCCCACAGCCATTGGAGCCTGGCCAGCAAAGGAATTAGCTGCCTTTAGGTTGGTTGTTCACCCCAGGTCCATTGGTGGACTGCCTCATGCACAGGCTTCTTTCGCATCATTTCCCTGAGCAGGGGATTATGGGTAAGGCAGCACAGGCTGGAATGCAAAGTTGTTCATAGCGGGGATTTAGCATCTGCGGTACAAGCTCATTTTATACTTTAATATTGAAAGCCAAGTACTCTAACCCTTCTGCTACCTTTATAAAGTCTCAGCTTAAATAACTCTGTATCTGTTTTGGGTCTCAGGTTGCAAAAGATAGAACCTAATTCAGAGAGACTTAGAAAACAAATTAATCAGTTCTTGTAACTGTAAAGGCAAAAGCGTGGCTGATCCAGGTCTCAAGTAATATCCTCAGATATCTATTTCTTGCCATCGCCTTGCCCTGCATTTTTCTGCGTTGGTTCATCATCAGGCAGGCCCTCGGTTCATGACATGAGAAGCTCCAGGCTTACTGGACAAGACACCCCAGCAAGCAGCTTCTCTTTCCCTATAGTTTCAACAAAATTCTCGAGTCTCATTGCCCTGAATTGGTTATATGCCAATCTTTCAACCAAACATGGCAGCCAGGCTGATTGGTTAATCCTGGGTCATGTTGACCCCTGGAGAAGGATTAAACCACCTTCTTGTTAAAGCACATGGCCTGGGAATGGTGGAGTGTATGGTCTCCAGGGACAACTGAGATATTAGTACTCAGAAGAAATGGGAATGTAGGCTTCCCAAGCAAAGATAACCCATGTCCACCTTGGAATATGTTCGGGTTTGTTATAAATAACGGGAAACCTATAGTCAAGGTTTTGGGACTCAGGGTAAGCAGTCTGGGTCACTGACCTTATCTTATTTGTATGTGATAAATCCCCAAATCCTAGGAAATCCAAAGTGCTTAGAAAGGCCTAGATTTTCTGTTTGCTAGGTCATTAATCCTTAAAGATGATGCTATTAAGCCAAAGGAAGTTGTTGTTAAGATGTGCGTCTTTTGGGGACGCCTGGGTGGCTCAGTTGGTTAAGCGGCTGCCTTTGGCTCAGGTCATGATCCCAGCGTCCTGGGATCGAGTCCCACATCAGGCTCCTTGCTCGGCAGGGAGCCTGCTTCTGCCTGCCACTCTGTCTGCCTGTGCTCGCTCTCTCGCTCTCTCTCTCTCTGACAAATAAATAAATAAAATTAAAAAAAAAAAAAAAGATGTGCGTCTTTTGGGGAAAGCTAATTATAGGATGGCTTTGTCTTCCGTTTTTATCAAGTATGGGGATAAGACCTGAAAGGCTTTTGTTAGGTGCCCTCTGTTTAAAGTCTAAGTTATCCTGGCCTTGAAATGACTTTGGTGAATTACATAAAGGTTTTATGTAAACCTTTCTCAGAGCTGCGATTTAAGACCCAATTTATCTAGTTAATGATTAAATTGCCTTGTTTATATATCAGTGATCCTAACACCCACTGGGAAAAAAATTGCTTTCTTTTTAACTCTCATAAATCAAAACCTCAAGGGAGGGGAGGTCAAAATAGCAAGTTCCCATGCTCACAGATATAGGTTGAATCTATGAAACCTCAGGTCTTGAGCATTAGTTTAGGGGTAGGTGTGTGTGCGTGTGTGTGTGTGTGTGTGTGTGTGTGTGTAGATGTAACGCCGATAAACTTGCCCTCTCTTTGCTTACTGTATATACTTCAGTGGTCCCAGCTGTCCTTTGCAACAACCAGCTTCTTTTGCTGATCAAAGCTTTGCAGACAGTTGCCTAATTTCTTTTGCTTATTTAAAACTTTATAGTTATAGGATTTAGAAAGCCCACGCCCATGCCAACATGAGTGTCTTTTCTCTTGACTTTCATTTAATTGTGCAACTATTATGTGGTTTTATGCTGATTTGAGGTTCTTTGGTTAGTTTGCACAGAAAGGGAGGTTTTTGTTTTTTTTTTAAGGGTATTAAGGAGCTTGAAGAATTTCTGGGAGGATCAGAATTGGACTTGGAGGCCAGGAACACTACCTAAGTTATACCACTCGGGCTCCTGTGGACACCCTGGGGGGGCTACCAAAGAATATAGATCTCTCCGCTCATACCACAGAGTGAGTTCTTTCTGGTGGGCTCCCAGAAATCCCATCACTGTCACGTCTGCAAACCGGGTGTCTCTCTGCCATACTTCACCAATCCCTACCAGTATGAATTCCACATGGTACCTCTCTCTTTCTTTATTTTTTTAAAGATTTAAAAAAATTTTTAGAATTTTTAAAAGATTTTTATTTATTTATCTGAGGGAGAGAGCAAGTGCGTGAGCAGGGGGGAAGAGTGGAGAAACAGGCTGATTTCCCACTGAGTGGGGAGGCTGATGCAGGGCCAATCCCAGGACCCCAAGATCATTACCTGAGATGAAGGCAGATGCTAAACTCACTGAGACACCCAGGTGCCCCAGGACCTCCTTCTTTAATCTCACTCTTCTGATATTTACATGGATGCTGCTGATTGGTAGAGCCCAGGTCACATGCCTGCCCTGTGGGTGCAAGGTAGGCTGGGTAGGCAAATGCCTGGCCTCCATCTTGGGGAGGTGAGAACTCATAAGGTGGGTAGTTTCTCAAATGTGGAAGAGTCTTCTAAAAAATGCTGTTTGGTCACAAAATATGAGAAATCACTATGCATCCTCAAGAAAAGGGTCTTGTCTTGCTTCTGGGTACTTTGTTGTTCAAAAACAGTGGTGACCATTCTGAGCAGTAGGACTGTTTCCCACTGAGTGTAATTTGAATGACCCCAGGAAGGACCCCCTGGCATGATACCATATTGGAGATTCATTACTTTTAATTAAGCAGAAATTTAGTTACCTCCCAGGCCACCCACCTCTTTACTGCCCTTGGTTTCCTTAATAGTATCAGCTAAATCGGTCTCATCCCTTCCCTGTACAAAGGCAGGGGGCTGGTCCAAAAAGCAAAGATGAGGCATCAGATGCTCAGAGAGGGTAACCCATCTGCCCAAAGTCACACAGCCCATCAGTGAATACAACCCAAGGTTGTCTCCAGAGCCTACTCCCTTAAACATTCTGCAATATTGCCTTTGGAAACTTGAGGGTTTTCCTCATCAGTAGTGTGTGATGGACCTCTCTCTGCTGAACCCTAGCATTGTCCTGCCCCTTCAAAGATGAGTTGTGCAATATAAGTGGGGAGTGTGGCATTTACCTTATGTGTTTCCCATGGCTAAGCCTCTGATAAAACCAGGAAATGAGTATTATTGTTTGCAAATGGAAACTTTAAAGGTATTTACTGGAAACTTCTAATTATATGGTTTTCTTTATAGTATAATTCACACTTAGATGGTGCCATGGACTGAATTGTGTGCCCCACCCTTCCCAAATTCATATATTGAACCTTAACCCCCAGAGAGACTGTATTTAAAGATTGTTTTTTTAGGAAGATAAATTAAGGTTAAATGAGGCCATAAATAAGGGTGGAGCTCTAATCTGATTGTATCATTATGAGAAGAGGAAGAGACACCAGGGATCTGTCTCTTCACATGCACAGAGAAAAGGTCATGTGAGGACATGGTGAAAAGGTGGCCCTCTGTAAGCCAGGAAGAGCACCTCGCCAGGAAAAAAATGAAAGACACCTTGATCTTGGAACTTCCAGAACTGTGAGAAAATAAATATCTTTAAGTCACCCAGCCAGTGGTATTCTGTTATGGCAGTCTGAGCAGACTGATGTAAACAGATTTGCCTTAAATCCTGAGCTGGGAGGTAGGGATGGTAGTTACATACAGGAAGGAGGGTGAGGCCACATCTGGTCAGGGGAGCATTAAAGGCTTTGCTGGAGGCAGAACCACATGAAAAGGGCACTAAACACTTGTTAAATTTAATTGACTATTACTGTCCAGTGATCATTTGATTCAAATTACACTTTTAGGCCGAAGACATTCTTTGCTTCATCTATAGAATAGGAATAACAGGAGAGTCACAAAAAACCAAAAGTCACTATTTTGAAGAACAGAGGATGCATTTTAAGGGCTATCAGTTCGGTTCCAGAGTCACATTTTTAAAATAATAACTCTAAATACTAAATGTTAGTTTATTCTAAGATGTTTCATTATTTTGAAATTATAACCCCTGTCTCCCAAGTTTGTGAGATAGAAAATTAGAACATTGATTTTTTTTTCTTAAGATGTTATTTATTTGTCAGAGAGAGAGCACAAGCAGGAGGAATGGTAGGCAGAGGGAGAAGCAGATTCCCTGCTGAGTTCCCAATTTGGGACTCGATCTGAGCCAAAGGCAGACTCTTAACCCACTGAGCCACCCAGGTGTCCCAACACTGATTTTGTTTTAAAATTCAGGTTCCCACAGCCCCATTTGCAAGAGTTAGGGGGTTCATACTACTAAGCTGTCCTTTGTGTGATTTGCATAGATACTGCTCACATTTTTATTCTACCGGCTCTTCAGTGGAACATGCATTTCTTATCTGAGACTAACGTGGGAATCTGTTAAACCGGCCAACGCACGACCAGCCTGTTCTTACATGTGCAAGAATTCTAAAGGCTGTCATTTTAGATAAACAAAAGCAGAGCTAAACGCACACAAAACACCCCATTTCCACTTGTTTGTAGCTTCCTAGCACAAGCTTACGGTTGTGATATACTTGCATGCTCTATATTCAATGGCGAAGCTGGCGGCACAGGCTGGGAATAATTTCTCCGCCCAGGCTGATGCCGTTCAGGACTCAACTTGCTGCCCTCCATCGTGGGGCCTTCGTGCCTGAAGACAATGCTGTCAACTCACTGTCTAGATCGAGAGCTGTATGCTAGAGGCCTGCGCACGTGCCTTATTTGACCTGTAGTGTTTTGGGAACTTGAAACATTGGTGGCCAACTTCAAAAAGAAAATAGGGGAGGTCTCATAAAAATGTGGATTTCAGACTTCTTGAAAAATCATAACATCTGCCTCTAATACTAGGTCCAATTCCTACACGGCAGCCCTCAGCGACCTCAGCCACGCCTGGTCTTTTTAGAGAGGACACAGATGCCCACTCTTGTTCTCCAGTCTCCACCCTTCCTGCTGTTACAGACCCCACGCCGCTTTACTTCCCCCTCCCCCCCAGGCTTGTCTGCCCCCCAAGCATTTGCTCTTTTGGGGGTTGGTGGTGGTGAAATATACATGGCGTACAATGTGTCATTTAACCATTTCTGAGTATACAGTTTGGTGGTATTTGTTTATAAAGATTTTATTTATTTGAGAGAGAGAATGAGAGAGAGAGAGAGAGAGAGCATGAGAGGGGGGAGGGTCAGAAGGAGAAGTGGACTCCCCACTGAGCAGGGAGCCTAATGTGGGACTGGATCCTGGGACTCCAGGATCATGACGCCACGCATCCCTACAATTCAGTGGTATTAAGTAATATTCACGTACTGTGCCACCATCACCACCATCCACCTCTAAAACGTTT
Source organism: Mellivora capensis (assembly GCA_004024625.1). Taxonomy (NCBI): domain Eukaryota; kingdom Metazoa; phylum Chordata; class Mammalia; order Carnivora; family Mustelidae; genus Mellivora; species Mellivora capensis. The sequence continues at coordinate 48,239 of PISX010009615.1, forward strand.
TCATCTTTTCCAACTGAAATTCCGTACTCAGTAAATAACTTCTTATTCCCTCTTCCCCACCCCCCGCAGCCCCTGGCAGTCACCATTCTGTTTTCTGTCTCTGAATGTGGCTACTTTAGGTCCCTAACGTAGGTGGAATCATACAGTATTTGCCCTTTGTGACTGGTACATTTCATTTAGCATTAATCTCTTCGAGGTTTCTGCATATCATACATGTGTTAGAATTTTTTTTTCCTTTTTAAGGCTGATTACTAGTCCATTGTGGTATATAGCATGTTTTGTTTATCTGTTCATCTGTCCATGGACACAGTTTACTCACCTTCCGGCTATTGGGAATACTGTTGCTGTTAACACGTGGGCACAGATCTCTGTTTGAGTCCTTAAGCATTTGCAGTTTGGGGCAATTTTCTTGACAATTTCCCAGCGATGCTCCTGTAGTTTCAGCTTTGCTTTCTTTCACTGGTCTCCTGAAGGCAGAGCCTTCCAGGACCGGGCTTCGGCTTAACAAAATCACTTCTTTGGGAGGCACTGAAAAACCTTCAAGACATTGCATAAAAATGACTTCGATTCTTTAAAGTTGTAAAAACTGGCTATTGTGGGATTTTCAGAATTAATATCATATTAATAAAAGTATCTGGAAGTACCATCTTGTATTTTGGTCAGTCTTGAATTTAGTTATGAAAAGCTCCTGTTGGAGGAAGAAATTTGCAATGTATTTGGTTTTCTTACCCGAATGAAGCTTGTTCCTCTTGCTTTGGTGTGCTGTGTATGCTAATGAGAACTTTTTCTGGTAGGTGTTGATAAATGGGAAATATAAAAATAATTTTGATTTTATTTATGAATTTTCAGGTTGCATTAAGCTGAGAAAAGTGTAGGTTTGTTTTTTGTTGTTTTTTTTTTTAAATTGAGTGCTAAATGGAAAGGTCAAATACATTTTTGCTCTTCCTTTTGACAGAGCACTATTTCTGATTTTTTTATTAAGTTATGTGAACAAAATCTTTATGTCAGACTTGGAATTTTGATTATTTAGATAGAAGCTGGGCTAGAATTTGGGTAGCTATTTGTTTATCATTTTGGACTAATGCAGTTGTGGACCTAACTTTAGGAAATCAAGAGGGCAACTAACATTGCATAGAGAAAAGTAAACTCCTTAAGATACAAATTGTTTCTAAGTACTTCCAGAAAAAGTTAGAATTTACAAACTGGAGATGCAAATCTCAAATCTTTCTAATCTCTTCCTTAAAGCTGGTCCTCTCCTCATAGCTGTTTTCCTACTACATAAGATTTTAGAGCTTCCAGTTTGGGTGTTTTCTTGAAAGCTTTATGACTGCATTTCTTTGAGAGTGTTTTATAAACTAGACTTTTAAATTAATACGGCAAAGCTTTATGTGAGTTACTGCTATAATTACTTTTTATTATTTTCCGTGTGCCTCCAGTTTTAAGAGAACATGCTAGTCTTCATGTGCGTGGGCGCATCTGTCACTGCAAATGGGCTTAAGCATTAAATCATATTTCAATGACCAGTTCTGTATCTTAATATAGACTTACTGTCTTTTGATGAGGACTTACCTTTTTCTTTTTTTTTAACTTATTTTAAGATTTTATTTAGTTATTTGAAAGAGAGAGAGCATGAGCAGGGAAAAGGGCAGAGGGGAGAAGCAGGCTTCCTGTGGAGGAGGGAGCCCGAGGTGGGGCTCAATTCCAGGACTCTGGGATCATGATGTGAGCCAAAGGAAGACACTTAACTGACAGAGCACCCAGGTGCCCCACTTTAAAACTTATTTTAAAACTAGTTAATATGTTTAAGTGTTAAGGTATCTAGGGGAAAGTTAAGTGTTTGGGATGAATTCCTCACTGGAAGGGCAGGGTCTGGTGTCAAAAGAAGAAAAAAGATGCCCAGGACACCAGGTATATTGAAAATCCTCTACAGGAAAGGACCAGTTTTATTCATCTTTACTTCTTTTACAGTGTGTGACAAAGGCCTTAACAGAGTGACTCAATTAATGATCACTGAGTAAATGAACGTATAAAAGGGGTGACTGAAGAGAGCATAATTAAGGAATTATTTATAGGATGTCAGTGGGCTTAAGGGAAGCTGTTGAGGGATGGCAAAGTGCCTCAGGGCCAACAGCTACTGGGAGCTCTGAGAATCCTCAGGCCCTAAAGGGCTAAGGGAAGGAATTGTCCTGGAAGCAGAGAAAGCAGTAGCTGAGGAGAGGGAGGCCGGGTGGGAGGCAAGGTCTTGGACAGAGACATACCAAACTGTCTCTGTCAGTTGGGGAGGAGAAATACCCTGATCTCCCTCTCATCCTGAACTCTAGTCTCCTGCTGTGCTTCCCACTACCTGAATCGATCTAGAAGCCAGGGGGCAAGAGAGCCCTAGTGGTCTAGTACATGTAGGTCAGTCTCCAGTGACGTGGAAGGACACATAGAGGTCATCCCAGTCTTCTTTCTCACTCTTGGTCTTCTTCTGACCTAGTCCCGAGGCAGATCTTCTTAGATGTATCCGTGCTCCTCTTGTGACTCGTAGCCCAAGTGCAGACCACATTTCCGGTACCCTCTCTGCCGAGGTGCTACTCAGGCTGTGTGGAAAGCGCCATTCACATCCCATGAACAGCGTACTCTGAAACTGTGCTGTGTGGCCTGCTTTGTGGCCCTGCTTTGCGGTACATTCTGAATTGTTTTGGCTGGTTGGGGGGCTGGAGTGGGTGAGAGTGAGAGAGCCCAAGAAGAATGAGAGAAAGAGTGATGATTTATTATGCCATCATTTCAGATTTGGCCATAATGGCTTATGTACATGTCAGAGGGACAGACTCTGTTTTGTTCCATGATCAGACAGGTGCTGTCAGGGCACACAGCAGGAGGACCAAGGTTTCCCTGGTAAAAGTGGTGGGAGAAGTTGATGAGAATCCAGAATGAGGAGGTACTTTGAAAAGAAGTTATTGATTCTTGCCAGAGAGGGGGTACTAACAAATAAGCTCTATCCAGCCTCACGTAGGCATCCTGAACTCCTGGCCTTGGCCTTCATAACTCATCCAACCTTGGCTGAAACAGCATCTGTGTCTGTTGACCTTATCAGGAGTAATAGATCTGGAATAAACATGTTTGATGACGAGCCACAGTGGGCACAAACGCAATAGCAAGAGATAATAAAATTACCTCCTGCCTGAGCACCCTTGGGTTTGGAGCTTGGTGTGGGGTCCTCTTGGTTGTGACTGTGAACCCTGGGCAGTAGGCACAGACTATCAAGTGTGGTATGAATGTTGGATGTGGTGAATGGGCCCATTGTTTGCCATTCTTCATTTTTGTCTCCTGTCCTAGTTCCTTTGCGGTCCCTAATGCTTCATTATCCTTTTTGTAGTGTCTTAGACATTACTCATCAGGCTATGACTTAGGTGAATTGAGACTATGAAGCATAGGTCAGTTCTCTGGGAACCGCCAGCCTTCTCAAAACCCTATACATCCATGACTTCTGGCTGTTCCCATGTTTTCAGGGCTGTGGTCCTATTCCTCAGAAGTCACCAGAGAAGTAACCCATTGTATCTTGTGTGTCTTTTCCCAGCTCATCCTGGAGAAGAGGGAGCAGTCCTGCCTCAGGCATGCAACTAATTCATTTCCATAGAAATAACGAATAGTTACCAAGCACCTGCTCTGTGCCATCCACTCTTTTAGGCTCAGTAATATGGAGATGGAATAGGCAAGTGAGGGTTCTGCTCTCAAGAAAATAGAATTAAAGTAGAATTAAAGAGAACTGAAAGTAGAATCCTAATTAAAGTAGAATTATATCTACTCATAGAGACTAGAATGACAGTGATCCTATTTTGTTGAATGGTCAGGGAAAACTTCTGTGAGGAAAGAGGATTCAAATTGAATTGTGAATAACAAAAAGGAACATGTCAGGAGAATGGCAGGGAAGAACGTTCCAGATGGAGGCTCGGGCAGTGCAGAAGCCTAGAGATGGGAATGAGCTTGATGAGTGTCACTGGGTTTCGCCTAGAGAGCAAAAGAAAAATGCTTACGGTAAGGCTGCCCAGGCACACAGGAGCTTGTAGGCCAGGGTAGTGGGTTTGGATTTGTTCTAAGGGCAATGGGAAGCCACCCATGAGCTTTAGGTGGGAAGGTAGTATGTTCTTTTTTACATGTGAGCAATGGTTGCTTTTGATAAGAATGGACTGTAGGGAGTAGAAGCTGAAGCGAGGAGGCTCCCTAGGTTTTGTTGTAACCCCAAATATGACGGTGGCTTGAGAAGGGCAGGAGTAGTCATGGAGCCGGGGGAAAGGATTAGAGCCCTAATCTAATACTGGGGTTATTGTCAGAAGAGTTTCAGACATGAACACATACAGATGGAAGACAATGTGAAGACACAGAAGAGAGCTGGCCATCTACTGGTCAAGGGGAGAGGTCTTAAAAGAAAAACCCTGCTGACACCTCAATCTTGGACTTCAAGCCTCCAGAATTGTGTGAAAATCACTATGTGTGGTTTACGCCCCTCCGACTATTATGCTTGGTTATGGCAGACTCGGTAAACTCCTACATATAGACCCAAGAGGGGATGTGAAGTCACCATTTGGATGTATGGACCCGGAGAGGCATGAATGCTGGAGAGACTTGGGGGTTGTCGGTCTAGGAGTGGTATTAAATCCTGGACTGGATGGGACAACCTGGGGTGTGAGCGTAGATAGAAAAAGAGGGCCCAGGTTGAGCAAAAGGGGAGTGGGAGGGGTGAGTGAGAAGTGAGAGGTTACCAGTGTGAGTCCACTTCAAAAGTGACCTTTGATTTTTAACCTGTTTGCCTCATTTTGGATTCATATCTTGGACCTATTTGACTCCTAAGGTTCTACTTTGAATATATGTTTTGGGTCTTTGCCTCGGTCTCCTGCCTTGCAGTGCCTGATCACGTGACCCTTTGTCATTTATTAGAGATAGGGTGACCAGCTTTGCCCAGGACTTTGGGTTTTCTGGGATGTGGGCCCTTCAGTGCTAAACCCAGGACGCTTCCAGGCACATTGGGATGAGTTGGTCACCCTAATAGAAGGAAGGTTTTGGCAAGATTTATTTATTTCACCTCTTTGGCTTCATTGGAAGGTGACTGGTCTAAAAGAATGTTGTAACTGTTAGAATTATCATCTTTGAAATATTTATTTTTTTCCTAGAAACTATCTAGAAATGGGTACTTCCACCACGAAACAAGCCTAATAGTGAAAAACAAGTTTGAGATACCATTCAGTTCCATTATCCCCTGCTTAGTTTCACTTTTTTAAAATTAACATATAATGTATTGTTTGTTTCAGGGGTACAAGTCTGTGAGTCATCAGTCTTACACAATTTACAGCTCTCACCATAGCACACACCCTCCCTAATACCCATCTCCCAGCACCCCCCGCAGCCCCTCCACCCCTCTCCAGTCCAGCAACCCTCAGTTTGTTTCCTGAGATTAAGAGTCTCTTATGGTCTGTCTCCCTCTCTGGTTTTGTCTTGTCTCATTTTCCCCTCACTTCCCGTATGATCCTCTGTCTTGATCCTCAAAACTTAGTTTCATTTTAACAAGAGTATTTTCTTGGCTTGAGTTTGTATCATTGGTGATTTCACATATTTCAAGGTATACATTTTGAATGATTATCTCCCCAGTGATTTTTTAAGCATTTGCTTCAGTTGATTGAACCCTTTAATGAACCCAGAAACAGGATTTTTGGCATTAGATGAAATATAAAATTGGAGCCAGCCACGATTCATTGGGTTTTAGCTGGTCTGAACCTAACACATGTTTAAAATCTAAACACAGGACTAAGCTGGCTTACCTTTCATGGCCCTAATATAGGTGAGCAGAAAAAATGAGGTCCTTCAAGTATTCAGGTCCAATAAGGAAGTATCCTGAATCCATCCCTGAATACTTGTTTTTCGTTCACATCTCCCTGGCCCATCTTGGTTTTTAAGTCCAAGCCCACCTACCACACTGGTTCTGCCCCCTCCTTCCATCTGTTCCTTTCCACCTCTCTCATCCTCAGGGCCTTCCTGGACTGGGCAGAAGGAAATACTAGACACCTTCCCAGCTCCATCTGACCAGTGTCATGTGATGTGAGAGTGAGACACTGGTCAGATGGAGCTGGGAAACATCTGTTTTTATACTCGACCAAACATATGGTCCTACTGAGGCCAAAACTGCCCAAAGTCAGGGTCAGCTTCTATATTATTTTCCTAGGGCTGCTATAACAAATCACCACAAGCTGCTTGGCTTAAAACAACAGAATTTTCTTCTCTTAATAGTTCTGGAGGTTGGAAGTCTGAAACCAGGGTGTTGGCAAGGCCATGCTCCCTCTGAAGGCTCTGGGGAGAATCCTTCCTTGCCTCTTTGAGCTTCTGGTGGTTGCCCACAATCCTTTGCATTTTTGGCTTTCGGACACATCAGTCTAATCTTGTCTCTGGCTTCATATGATATTCCTCTCTTAGTGTGTTTCTGTGTCCAGATTTTCCTCTGCTAAGGATACCAGTCATTGAATTAAGGCCCTCCCTAGTCCATTATGACCTGACCATAATTTGATTTCACCCACATAGACCTCATTTCCAAATAATGTCGCATTCACAGGTACTAGGAGTTAGGACTTTATATCTTCCTATCTTGTGGAGGACACAATTCAATCCACAAGAAATTCTTGCTGATTAATCCCGTGAAGAAGAGCATTTGCTCACTAACAGGGCTTGGTGAAGTCAACCACACAGTCAAGATAATAATTGCTGGCTTTCAGGCTTCAATTCTGATACCAGCTCCAGTGTTTTTTCCCCTCCACACTAACAAGCAATTAACTCAATTCTGACGTTATCTAACTGGAGATAGTGACTGATCCCACAGGCTAAGAGCTTAGTCCTGAAGTCTGCCCTCTCCATTCAGATGCCAATCACAAGTTCAAGCTGTCATTTGTGCATTTGACTGACCAGCTATAAATCAGAGGTTCTAACAACCCCTTCCTTGGGTTCAATTAATTTGCTAGAGTGGCTGATAGAACTCAGAGAAACATTTTACTTACTAGATCCCCAGTTTATTTTAAAAGGAGATAACTCAGAAACAACCAGATGGAAGAGATCCATAGGGCAAGGTATGTGGCAAGGGACTCAGAGCTTCCATGCTTTCCCAAGATGTCACACTCCTCCACGTGTTCATGAACCCAGAAGGTCTCTGAACCCCATCCTTTTTGTTTTTTTTTTTATGGAGGCTTTCTTATATAGGCATGAATAATTAAGTCACTGGCCACCAAACTCAATCTTCAGCCTCCTCCACTCCCCACAGGTCTGGAGTGGGACTGAGTTCTACCCTTTTAATCACAGAGTTGGTTCCTTTGGTGGTGATCAGCCCTCATCTGGAGATGACCTAGGGGCTTTCCAAAAGTCACCTCATTAACAAAACAAAAGACATCCCTATGCTCTCAATACTTAGAAAATTCCAAGGCTTTTAAGAGCTCCTTCCTAGGAAGTGGGACAATGATCAAACATTTACTTCCTATTATAAATTAAAATATCACAAGGCAGGATGGGGTAGTGAAAATGGTTGGTACAGGACATGGAGTCAGAAGTACCCCGAGTCCCCCCTTATCTGAGGGCAGTTTCGCTTCCCGCCTTCCAGTAACCTTCAGTTCCCGGAGGTTTCAGTTTCCCTGGGGACAAGTGCACAGACTTGAACGCGCCTCCTTCTGACCACTCCTCAGCCAGTCAGTAGTAGCGTAACGCTACGTCAGAGTGCCTGCGTCACTCGTCTTTCATGTCACTTCATCTTGTCACGTTGGCATTCTATCATCTCACATCACTCCCGAGAAGGAGGGTGAGTACATAATGGGACACTGTGAGACACACCACATTCACACGACTTTTATTACAGCGTTTTGGTATAATTATTCTATTATTGTTGTTAATCTCTTACTGTGCCTACTTTGTAAACCGAACTGTGTCATAGGTATGTACGTATAGGAGAAAGCAGCATATATAGGGCTCGGTCCCCTTCTCAGTTTCAGATATTGCTGGGGGTCTTGGAATGTATCCCCTGTGCACAGAGGGAGCTATTGTGTTTAAATCCCAGCTCCACTACTCCTTTGAGAAGACTTGGGCAAGTCACCTACCTTTTCTGATTCAGTTTCCTTGTTTATAAAGACTACCATATCTACCATGCATAGTACCTTTAGTGAGGTTCACATGACGTAGTTTACACAGCGCATATGGCTGAGTGTTGGATCCATGCTATCGGTGCTCTCTCTCACTTCATTTCCCTTTTATTTATTTTTTGATGATTCTTTTGTTTGTTTGTTTGTTTTTTTGAGAGAGAGAGAGAGAGAGAGAGAGCGAGAGCACCCACATGAGTACGTGGGCTTGGAAGAGGGAGGGAGAGAATCATGAGCAGGCTCCGTCCTCAGTGCAGAGCCTGATGTGGGGCTCCATCCCAGGACCCTGAGATCATGACCTAAGCTGAAACCAAGAGTCAGATGCTTAAACAACTTAGCCACCCAAGCACCCCAAAAGACTTTATTTTTGAGTAATTTTTGCACCCCATGTGGGGCTCGATCTCATGACCCCCAAGATTAAGAGTTGCAGACTCTGCTGACTGAGCCAGCCAGGCAGCCCCTCTCGCTTCCCTTTTAAATTTGAGCTGACATCATATAAATTAATTTTCAAGTTTCTTTGTACTCTCCATAGAATTTAAACATTATAACTCTATGGCTAATGTTGAGATTATTAACCAATCTGAGCATTACTCAAGTTTTGTATTTTAAGAGTGACTCTTTTCGGGTATGACTGATAATTTTGGAAATGCAGTAGGAAATGCCTTTTCCATCTCAAAGTGGGTGATATAAAATCCATCACAGGAAACTATAGATGATCAAATTACTTGGTTCAATTCAAAACAATTGCCTTAGGAGTTTGCTTGGAGTTGATTACCCTATGATTTCTTGTGGCTCTAGGCCATCTGTTTTATCCTCAGGAATCTGTGAGGCATTTAGGGGCATGATTTGTGTCTTTTTATTAACTATCATATCAGTTAGGAATTATGTTTGGATGCTGGGAACAGAGCTGATTTCAGGGGCTTAAAAAATAAGGATTTATTATTTTTTTCAACAGTAATTATCGGAAAGTAGTCCAGGGAAGATGTGGCTGCGTCTTGGTCCTTGGGACTCAGGACTCTTTGAGTTTTCTGCACATTTCTGTTCTTGAGATAGACTTATATGGGAGAAAATATTTGCAAATCATATATCTGGTAAATGACTAATATCCACATATATAAGGAACTGATGCAAATCAATAGCAAAATAATAAATACAATGATTTAAAGGGGTGCTCGAGTGGCTCAGTCAGTTAAGCGTCCAACTCTTGATTTCAGCTCAGGTCATGATGTCAAGGTCATGCCTCTTGTTGGGCTCTGGGCTGGGAGTGGAGTCTGCTTAAGATTTTCTTTCTCTTTGTCCCTCCCTAGCCCATGCTCGCATGTGCTTGCTCTCTCTAAAAATAATCATAAAAATGGGCAAAGGACCTGAATAGATAGTTTTCCAAAGAAGATATACAAATGGCCAACAAGTACATGAGAAGATATTCAACATCACTCACCAGGAAAATGCAAATCAAAAACACAATGTGATATCACCTCACACCTTGTTAGAATGGCTATTCTCAAAAAGGCAGAAGATGACAAGTGCTAATGAGGATGTAGAGAAAAAAGTACCCTTGTGCACTGCTGGTGGGAATGTAAATTGATTCAGCCATTATGGAAAACAGGATTATTAAAATATTAAAAATATAACTACCATGTGGTCCAGCAATTCTGCTTCTTGGTATATATCTAAAGGAGATGAAATCAGGGTCTCAAATAGATATCTGTATCCCCAAGTTCAGTGCAACACTATTTATAATAACCAAGACTGAAAATGACTATATATATATATATATATGCAGTATATGTATATATATTTATACTATATGTGTGTGTGTATATATATAATATGCATTATATATATAGTCATAAAAAAGAAGGAAATCTTGCCATTTGCAATGGCATGGATAGACCTTAAGGGAATTATGGTAAATGTAATAAGTCAGATACAGAAAGACAAATACTGTATGATCTCACTTGTATGGAATCTAAATGCAAACTGAACTCAAAAGCATAAATTGGTGGTTGCCAGGGGTGTAAGAAAGGAGTCAGAGTATAACCTTCTAGTTATAAGATGAGTAAGTTCTAGAGATCTAATCTGCAGCATGGCTACCATAGTTGATGATACTGTATTGTATATTTGGAAGTTGCTGAGAGAGTAAATCTTAAAATTCTTACCATACACATACTAAATCATAATTCTGTCAAGTGTTGGATATATTAACTAACCTTATTGTGATAATCATATATATATATAAATTGTCATGTTTTATACCTCAATCTTATACAGTGTTGTATGTCAATTACTTCTCAATAAAGCTAGAAGAAAAAAATTAGATAGCCTTATAGTCCAAGATGGCTGCTGGAGCTGGAACCATCACATCCATGCTCCAGATAGAAAGATGGAGCAAAGATGCATAGAGCCATAACTTCCAGCTGAATCAACACTCAAAGCCCTACCCTCCATTTTATTTTTGTTTGTGTTGGTTTTTTAAATCTCACTAATTGTATTGGTCTCTAAGAGAGGCTGGGAAGATGCAAGTATTTTTAGTAGGACACCCAATAATACAGCTAGGAGGGAATGAATACCTTGGCATTTAATAATCTCTGGCTCAACTCTCTCAACTCATTAGATCATACCCTTTATGATAAAAATGTATTTCCTTTTACCCAACCACAATTATCAATCATACTGAAGAGTCACTCATGAAGAACTAAAGAGTGGTTTTTCCCTAGAGCACACAGGGTAATTCTTTAACTCATGGGAACTTAGTGAACTCATTAATTTATACAAGTGGTGTCTCCTAAATGTCTGGCAAGGTACAAGGCTCTGAGGACAGAGCAATGAGTGAGACAGGCATAGTCCCCTCTTTCCTAGTTACAGTCCAGCGGAGGAGCAGAGGAGCATGAATCAAAGTTACACATAAAGACATGAGGAATTCTATGTAATGACAAGAAATGACAAGTCTTAGGTCAAATAAAAGGAACTCTCTGGGTGTAGAGTTAGGGTAGACTCTTGACTCTATGGATGAGTTGAAATTTGATGGATGGGTTGGAAATAACTAGTTAAAGGAGCTGTGTGGTAAATAGCATTCCAGGAATTCCAGGCATTCCAGGAAGAAAGAATAGTACAGATGAAGGCCAATGATGGGAGGAGCATAGAAAAAGGCCAGTTAGTGTGACTGGAGTAAGAGAAGCAAGAGGAAGCACATCAGGACAGGAGATTAGAGAGGTGGGCAGGGACTAGCCTTGTGGGGTGTGTTAGGCCTGTTAAAAAGATTTCAGTTGCCCTCCCAACAGCAATGGGAAGTCACTGAATTTTAAGGTGGGGCTGGGTTAGGGGTATGTGAAATGAACATATTAGCTCTTTGAAAAGATTACTGTGATAGAGGATAGACTGGACTGGATTGCACAGTGCCAGGCAGATTAGACAGGAGTCTGGGTAAGTGATGAATGGTGGCTTTGGTGCAGGATGCTGGTAGTTGTGGGCATGAAAAGAAGTAGATGGATTCAGGAGGACAAATGTAGTTCTAGGGGCCATCTGACTTTTGAGGTCTGATGATGTTCCAGGTGTGTCTTTCTGAGATACAGAATTTCATCTTTAATATAAAGAGATAGTGGTTATTTTAGATTTATTGATAGTAATGTTAGATTTATTGATAGATTAGGTTGATTGCTCAATTTCAAAATAATCCAGGCTTCACCAGGCTTGGGTTAGGATGAGATTTGGTCCTGGTTTGGTCTAAGTGCAATGTTTTTTTATTTCATATGTTTTCCTAACCCTCAGCTCTGGGATTTTGACGAAATGTACACCAAAGACCTGTACGCTCCAGTACAGTCACAAGAGATGCTTAGGTGATGTACCTTGCTGCTGGGAGACTTCTTAACTATCTTCATTTACCAGAATTTGAGAATTAAAGAATTGAGAGGTTTCAGGTTAAACATGGTGCCCAAATGCAATGTTTATTATGTAATGTTTACTTGTCCCCCATCCTTAATACCACTAAAACATCAGAGAAAGGATTACACAGCATTAACTCATGAGGACAAAAAAAAATAGGGAAGGAAATGACTGTATACAAGAGACCCCAACAAAATTTTGAGATCTAGAAAGTAGATGGATTAATGGTAACTGATTTGGGTTTTAGCTTTTTCCTGCTATGGCCAATAATGAGCCAGCTGCTTCATGTGACAACTCTGGAGGTTGGGCTAATGGGAATGTTATTTTAAAAAGGATTCCCGGGGCACCTGGGTGGCTCAGTGGGTTGGGCCTCAGCCTTAGGCTCAGGTCATGATCTCAGGGTCCTGGGATTGAGCCCCAAGTCAGGCTCTCTGCTTGGCGGGGAGCCTGCTTCCCTTCTCTCTCTGCCTGCCTCTGCCGACTTGTGATTTCTCTCTGTCAAATAAATAAATAAAATATTTTAAAAAAATAAAAAGGGTTCCCTCCTCCCAGTTGTGATGCTAGACAAGAATGCTTCCTCCATATGGAGGGCACGCATTGCATGGAGCACTGGGTGTGTTGTAAAACTATGAATTCTGTTACGCTGAAAAGAAATGAAATTTAAGAAAAAAGTAAAAAAAAAAAAAAAAAGAATGCTTCCTCCACTCCACATGGATAGGTTTATGCCTAGAGAGGATGAACTCGGGAGCTCCCAGACTGTAGGGAACGTCAACAGATACTTGGCAATACTTGGAGACATTTTTTGTTGTTGCAACTTGGTGGGAATTTGTTACTGGCATCTAGTGGGTAGATGCCAGAAATTCTGCTAAATATTCTACAGTATACAGCACTGCCCCCACAACAAAGAATTATCTGCCCCCAAATGTCAATAGAGCTGCAGTTGAGAAACTCTGAGTTAAGTGAAAATCTGGGGTGAGACTCCCTCCCTCCTTACCTACTGTGGACATGTGCGTGCCCAGGCACTATAGGAGATGGAAGAATATCTTGACTGGGATGTTGACTAGCAAAGATAAACATGCAGACATCTGTAATTGTCCCAGCAATGTGACAGGTTCCTGCCAGTCACTCATTAATAAGTTCTACTCACTCTCCCAGAACTTTCATTTCTCTTTTTGAAACGGTCTTAAATATGGCCAGAGAGCAAAGCCAGATGGTTGAGGTGAGTCTCTTCATGAAAAATGGAGATAAAAATGAAAATGAAAAAAGAGGAATCTAGAAGAAAAAAAAAAAAGAATGCAAACAACAGAAGAAAACATTAAAAGTAACATTATAGTATCTCTAGAAAGGTAAGAGATGCTATTACGCTTCTTAAACTAAACCACTCTGTTATTAACAAGAAAGGGATATTGATAAAACAAGAGAAGTTATTAGAAATTAGTACTATGAGAGCAGAAGTAAAAATGAAAGGTTGGGTAGTAAGGTTGAAGAACTGAGAAGGTACAACAGAAGGACCAAGAGCTGGGGAAACAGGAGAGAAAAGTAGAGCAACGGAGGAAAGTCCAGGAAGTCAACATCCAGCTGATAACAATTCCAAAAGAACATGAAGGAAATCAGAAAAGAAAAAAGGAAAAAACAACAACAAGAAAATTCCCTTAAGGATAGGAGTTTCCAAGATTAAAGGGCCTGCTGGGTGCCCAGTACAAGAGATGAATATCATCATGAAATGTTATACCAGGAATGAAGAAAAATCTTAGGAACTATCAGAGGCAAGAAGAAATCAGTTACCAGAGGGGAACTACACTTTTCAACAGAAACCCTGGAAGCTAGAAGTGATTGGAGCATCGCCCTCCACATTTTGAAGGAAAGTTATTTCCACTTAGAATTCTGTTCTTTTGCAGAACTTCAGGCAAATGTAAAGGTAGAATAAAAGCCTTTCCAAAGTTATGCGACTAAAGGTATTTAACTCCTATGTATCTTGATTTAGGAATATGCTGTAGGATGTGCACCATCAAAAAAGAAGTATAAATCAAGTCGGAGGGACCTGGGATCCCATGGGACTTGGGGTCAGGTTAAGACCCACACAGCAGAAAGAGAAGGGAATACTTGATTTAAAGTGGGCATCAGGGACGCCTGGGTGGCTCAGTTGGTTAAGCAGCTGCCTTCGGCTCAGGTCATGATCCTAGCGTCCTGGGATCGAGTTCTGCATCGGGCTCCTTGCTCGGCAGGGAGCCTGCTTCTCCCTCTGCCTCTGCCTGCCACTCTGTCTGCCTGTGCTCGCTCACTCTCTCTCCCTCTCTCTCTGACAAATAAATAAATAAAATCTTAAAAAAAAAATAAAGTGGGCATCAGACCTGTGGAGCTTGGACAGATTGCAACAGGAGGATGGAGCCCTCCACGAGGGATGCCTTTAAGGAAAGCAAATGAATACTACTTAGTGTAATAAATGCAATGAGAGGAATTTTAGAGAACCGTGGGAGTTTTCAGGACACAGTAGTGAAAGTTATACAGAACATTAAAGAAATGAAAAATGAGACAAAGAAAGGAGGATGAGCAAGAAAGGAAATCTATTCTGATTGTGCATTTGGAGAGCCTCATTCTATGCCAGGCACTCTTTCTCAGAGTTTGCATGTAATTATTCATTTAACCCTCACAGCAATCCGTGAAGTGGGCATGGATACAGTTTTCATTTTACAGTTATGGAAAATGATGTACAAGGCCGCATGGCTGGTACCTGCTGGAGGCAGGATTTCAACCAAGACGGTCTGGGTTCATAGTCATAACGATGTAAATTCTACATTGCTTTAATCAAAATAGTGATGTTACTCTTTTGAGGTGGCAGTGGGGTGGGGAAACAGGAGGACTAATGTAACTGCTAGATTCTAATCTTTGACAGTTAGACGTAGTAGATAACGTCCACATGGAAAGAGAAGACAAGAAATAGCAATAAAACCTCTCATATGGAAACATGGAGGTTATAATGGTAGGAGATCGCTAAAAAGGGTTGGGAGTTGTTATCTGTGGGGAATGGGAGGGGGAGGTGGGACGGAGTGGGGTAACCAGGATGCTCATGTTTCTTTTAACCCTACAGTGCGATTTAACTTTTGAAAACAATATACTTGTATTATTTGATTAAAAAAAAGTTAAGTAAAGATAAAAGGAATAAAGAAATCTTTTTTAGCTTTATGTGGGATCACTCAGTTGGCATCTAAACTGCTGCACAGGAAAGGGTCCCTGTCCCCGTCCTCAGGGACACTAACCACACCTTTGATTTTCATGGTTGCAGCCGTCATACTGTGACTGCTTATGGGAAGGCTTTTAAGGGGCTCCAGAATGGTGCCCATAAGTCCAAACCGTGCTGAGCTGGTTTGAAATACTATTCATAGATTGTTTCAATTGAAGGAAAGTATCTTTTTGGCTTGGGTCTGTAGATTTAATTAGACCATTTCAGAATCAAAGTTGTGCCGTTGCCATTTTAGGGTTGAGTCAGACTTCGTGAGCTCACCGGCAGGGGAGACACTCCGGTTGTATTTTTTTTTTTTTTTTTTAAGAGTCTTGCCTCCTGAAGCTGGTTTTTCAATCCTTATGCACCAGAAGAAAAAGAATCATTGTTCATAAACACAAGGAGTGAAATACATTGATTTTTCTTTTGCGCTTTGGAAGCAGGGGAAGGAGAGGTGCCCGTCTCAGTAGTAATTCTTGTTTTTGTTCGGAATCCTTTATTGCATTATTCACCTATGGACTACAGAGTGATTTGAGTCAGAGCTGTGGTAGAAGGGCCTCAGCCAGCGATGGAGAGGCAGGCCAAATGCTCCCATGAATTTACAGCCCCATTACAAATGCACCCTGTTGGGAGGGAGCTCTCGGTTTCTTTTGCCAGAAAGTCTTCTGAACAGAACAGGCTTCTATTGAACCATGTGTTATCTTGAAAACTCTCTCTTCTCATTTTTTTTTTTTTTAAATCTGGAAATTTCTTTAGTGATGACTCCCATCAGAAAGAAGAACAATGATTCTAGCAATGACTGAAGAAATAGTAATTTCGAATATTCAGTAACACACAGGGATGTTTTTCCTTGTGGGGCATTTATGGAGATTGCATATTTTAGAGCATTTGGAAAGGATGTTGTGGGAAGGGGGATCCTCTACATCCATTTTAGTTGGTGAAGGATTTGGGCAGGAACAGGAATTTAAAGAGGCCTTTTAATTTTGATCAATTTCTGTCAGGGACAGAGAGCACATGTATCAATCATATCTCCAGAGAGAGGTTTACTCCCCCAAATTACTGCTTTCTCAAGGGCTGTTACTTGAAAATAATCAGCATAAGGAGACAGTGTCCTAGGACAAATGCTGATGCCTCTTTATTCCTTTTTGCCCTCTTAGAAGTGAAACACAGTTAGCTAACTTAACAGTAGCAGCAGCAGAAAGTACCTTCAGCAAGGGAGTGCAGCGTGGCGGGTTACGAAGCCAGGTTTGGGAAGGCAGTTTAGATACAATGCTCATCCTGTTCCTTTCTTTATGTGATTGCGGGAGGGCAAAGCAGTAGGTTAGGATCACATGCGTAAGACCACCGGCCACTCCTAGCTCACATTCCCACCAACAGACCAAATTCTTGTTTTTCTGGGATTGGTCAGGCAACTGCTGGCTTCCACTAGGCTTGGTGTTGGTGAAAGCACCAGGCATGCCCAGCTGAGCATTTCTCCAGGGCCTTGTAAAGGGGCTTGCAGCTGAGCTCTTTCATTTTTTAAAATATGTTTATTAAATGATTTCTGTCTTAGCTGGGGCTACTACAACAAAGTGCCACAGAGTGGGCTACTTAAACAACAGATATCTCTTTTTCTCAGTTCTGGAGGTTGGGAAGTCCAAGATCAAGATGACCTCAGTTTTGCTGTCTGACAGACCAGACGGGAGCCACTCTCTGGCTTGCAGGTGGCCTCGAGCCCTGTGCTCACCTGTGGTGCTTGAACAGGGAGAGAGAGACTCTCTTACTCTTTTATGAGGGTACTAATCCCATTATAAGGGCTCCACCCTCTGGACTGAATCTAAACCTAATCCCTAATCCCCTTGCAAATGCCCCACCTCTAATTACATCACATTGTGGTTAGGGCTTCCACATAGGAATTTGGAGACAACATAAACATTCAGCTTCAGACAATGTTCTATCTTTGTTTTTCTTATGATGAAAAGGCAATCATCTTTAAATACCAGTATGATGTCTGGCTTAAGGTATGTGGGCAATACTTCAGCTGGCTGGCTGAGCCAGTGGGAGAATTCGTAAAAAAGGACTGTAGGCACACCTGGATGGCTCAGATGGTTAAGTGTCTGCCTTTAGCTGAGGTCATGTTGCCAGGGTTCTGTGATCAAGCCCCATGTTGGTCAGCCTTCTGGCTCAGCAGTCTGCTTCTCCCTCTCTCTGCCTCTCCCCCTGCTCATGCCCTCTCTCTCTCTCTATCTCTCTGTCTCAAATGAACAAATAAAATCTTAAAAAAAAAAAAAAAAAAAGGAGTGCTAAATTGGAAGAGGAGAAAGAGTGTGCATGTGTAGGAAACCAGTGGGCTTTTACCTTCTCATTATCTGAATGCTTCTCAACATTCAATCAGTCAGTGGCGCAAATGGACTAACCTGTTTTTAAGCCCAGGGACTGTCTGTGCCAAGGTCCAGCCTTGTTTTCATCAGTATGACACCAGTACTATTAAAGACTAGTTTTCTGTAGGAGAGGGACTTTGTTGAGGTGGTAAATACCAGAGGACTCATTAGAGACTGAACCTCAAAAATAATGTGCCAGTGCATTTGAATTCTAAGCAGACCCAGCTGTAGTCTGGCCACATTGTATTCATGTGATTTATTGACATTATGGTTAATGGTACATTTTCTAACATTATTGAAAGCATGAATATTTTGCTCTACATTTTTTTTTCTTTTTTCTTTTTTTCCAATAAGAGACAAACCAAGAGAAGGGGTCATAAAAGACCCCCTTTATTGCTTCTATTCTTAAGGGAGTGGTTCTCAAACCTGGGGAGCTTACATAAAATACAGATATTAGGACAGAGTCAAAACATAAGGATGGGGCCCACAAATCTGAATATTTAACAAATGCCACAGATAATTATGCTGCACGTGGTCTAAGCATCATACTTTGGAGAGAAAACACCAAACCAAACCACAAAAAGAATTCGTTCTTCGGACTCTCTCTAGCACCAAAATTTGTCCCATATATCAAACCCTTAGGCCTCAGTATGTTCTTAGAAGCTTGGCCTTATTGCCTAATGAGTGGGCTGGAGACCTAGACTAGCTGGAGTCCCTCAGAGCCCTCCGGTAGGAAATTAATTGGAGAACCATCGGTTGGGTACAACACAAGCCAGTCCTGATGTTTCCTTGTAATTGCAGTTTCTGTGGGGGCCCCAAGCCTTACATGCCCACTATACGGAGTGGTCACAGAATTTTAGTGTCCCCCAGAGGCTCCCCAGAGTACATGCTTTTATTTGAGTATCTTCCTTCCAAGTAAAATGAAACTCCCAAGGCTTTCTCTTAGATTCGTGGGAACAACTATGAAAATTCCCTCTCCGCACCTAACCTCTTCCAAGAATACTTTAATCCAGTGGGGTTGAGGTCCCCTGAAGTTTCGTGACCAACTCTGACAGGAACAAAACAATAATATACTCAGGAAGCAACCCTTAAAATCCTGAGTGAAATACTCGGCTTGCCTCTTCCCTCCATTTGTGCTACACGAAAGAATACCACGGTGTGACATGGTACATTGTTTTTTTGATAATTCTGCAGGCTAGTCTCGAAATGAATGCTTATAGGAAGCTGTCAAGACGAACCTAGTATTAGGCAATAAAGGTCGACCGGGGGTGGTTTAAATAAAGGTATTCACTTGGGATTGTTCCGAATAATGGGGCTCTTAGGTGAGAAGTGAAAATAGCAAACACAGTTGGCTGCTGTCAACGCACGGGGCCGTTACCCTTTTGTGTGAAGTCATTGGAAGAGAGATGAATTATGTTTCCTGGGCGGATTTTTTTTTTTTTTTAAACGAAGGTGGGTGGCAGCAGGGATCTATTTTTATTTAAAAGGCTTGAGAAGTGCTGTGGAGTGGCTGTGCGTGTGCGATCAGGTCTTTGCCCTTGTCAAAAGGCCTGAGCACTTGGTGGCGGAGGAACGGTGGGCCTGGCTCCTCGCCGCGGCACTTCGCGGGAGGTGCGTTATAATATTTGGGCAAGTTTGCCATTATCCTTGTGTCTTAATTTCTCACTTCCCTAAATATGATTTAACGCCTCGTGGCATGACGGGATTTCCTTAAATGTTGGCAGATTGCTTTCATGTGTTCAGATGTGCGAAGGGAAAGTCATCCAACTTATTAATGATGCATTGCAGTTAATGATATATGAAGCTGTCAAGTGATTAGCTGTGGGAGGTGTGCGAGGAAAGGACTGTTAAAACAGCAGCAGTTGTTGCTATAGATAGGGCTTTTGGCTGTTACGCTCAGAACCTTTGAAAGAAAGGCACAGTTATAACTTAAAAGCGTTATTTCATGAAAATCGCGTTCTGGTTGGCGGAGTTGTTTCTATCTCCCCCCCACCCCTTGTGGAAAGTGAAGGCTGTCACTCTGTGATTGTCTTCAAAAGAGTGTGTTCCGTGTAGTAGGTATAGAGATCATCTCTTGTGAGAGCAAGAGTTGATCCTTCCTGTCTTGAAATTCTGACTTTGCCAGGGACTCGCTGGCCATGGTGAGAAAGATGCCTACACCTCTGGGTCACAGTGTCTCTCCCTGTAAAATGGAGACACCCTACAGTTGTGCAGAGGATCCTCTCTGTCCTTGTCACTTCCCCAGGGTGACTGACCTGTTCTAGGGCTCGAAAAGGAACAAGTAACAGGCGGAGGGGGACACTGTAGACTCTGCTCTAAGCTGGTACTCAGCGCCCTGTGTGTGCTCGAAACAGATGCTCCCTGAAGCTAGCTCCAGTGAGAGGAAAGGATACAACAGACGGGTTCGCACACAGGCCCTGGAATGCGACCAGCCTACCTACCTGGGAACTGCTGAAGGGAGACGACTAGAAACCTAAGCCCAAACCAAGGCCAATGCCCATAGTCTCTAGCCCCAAGGAGCCACCTGGCTTCCTTCAACTTTGAGTCTTTTCCTCTTGGTCTCCTCAGCGAGGCCCCCAGGCTTGAGTTTGGGATGAGCCACGAGGTCTGGAAGTCACTGCTGACCTTCTACAGGTTCTGACACTCACCTGCCTTCCTTTAACAAGTATTAATGAGTGCCTACCGGGGCTCCAGGGCCTGCTACAAGTCTTGCCCCCATCAGGAAGTTCAGTCATCAGATAAACGGACAAACAAGTGACAAACAATGCACTTTCAGATCTAGATGAATGAATAAAAATAAAATAAGATGATGGGATAGAGAGTGATAGAGATGGGGGTGTTGCGGCACTTAAAGAAACGAGTGACCATAGTATTTGAATGGACCTGAGTGAGGAGCGGAGCCCGCAATGTGGAGATCTGGGAGACTCGTGTCCAGGCAAAGGAAGCAGCGTTGCATTAAGACCCAGAGTCAGGAATGAAAGCAGTGGGTAAAAGGAAGAGCGAGAAGCCCTAGTGATGGGAGCATAATGAACGAGGGTCAAGTGGTGGGAGATGAGGAGTGGGTCAGCTCATACAGGGACTTGTAGTTTAGTCAGAAGAGTTCAGAGTTTTTCTAAGTGAAATGGAAAGCCATTGGAAGAGTCTTAAGTTGGAGCACCACGATCTGGTCCACATTTTTAAAGATCACTCTGGTGACTGTGTGCAAAACAGAGTGCAGGAGGGGGTAGGGTGGAAGCAAGGAGACCAGGTAGGAGGGTGCTTGTGGCATTGACCCCCAGGAGACAAGATGGTGTCTTGGGCCAGGCTGGTGGTGGTGGAGTTGGTGAGAGCTGGCCATTTGGGGACATTACAGGATTTGCAGGTGAGCTCGCTGTGGGGTGTTGAGAAAGAGATACATCAAGTGTTTTTCTGGAGGAACCAACTGCCTAGAATTGACATTTGCTGTCATGGGAAGACTGGGAAAGGAACAGGACTGAGGGGAGAAATTAAATTTATGTTCTGGATGTGTTCAGTTGTTAGATGCCTGCTAGGCATCCAAATAGAGATGTCAAGCAGCTACTTGGTTGTTTAAATCTGGAGCATGGCAGAGGTGGGGGGACTGGTCATTAGAATTTGGGAGCGAATTCTGACCATGGATGCAGCTGAGATCACCTAGAGAGATTGTGCTTACTAGGCAGAGGAGGCCCAGGACTAATCCCTGGGATACTCTGACATCTAGAGGTGGGGAAGAGGAGGGAAGCCAGCCCAGAAGACGGAGGAAGAGGTCAAATTCCAGAGACAGTGAATTCCATTGACATCTAGCCCCCCAACGTGTAGGTCCCCTTCAAGTTTGCTCAGTACTCCTGGCCCAATCAGTAGTAGCCAATGTGAATGGCTGGTGAACCCTGCTGAGGTCCACTCAGTTTTGTGGGCAGGATCAGATTTCTTGAGAAGGGGAAAGGACAGGGCAGGGATTCTAAAACCTGGCCTAAAATGCAATTGAAGTTTTGTTGACCGACTCTTAAGGATATTACTTCTCACTCTCTTTCTCTTTCATCATAGCTTTCTTTTGATTTATTTTTATAGGCTTATTACTAGGTCTGTCTTACCTTTTACCTTCCAAAGGCTCTCCCAGGCACGCAGTACCACCAGTACCTATATTTCTTCCCCCCTTTCTGTCTTATTTCCTTTCTTGGCCCAGCCTTGAAAAATTTCCTTTCCACATCCATGTTCATGGAGACATGGTTCATAGAAGAACCATCGGATGGGGCCACCACAGTAGCAGACTCTTCTCCCGGCAGTGGTGAAATTACCCTCTCAATCTCACACACACCGTCAGAATAAATCTTTCACCCAGATAGTGCTAAGGCATCCTAGGACAGTTGCCCTGGAGGAACAGTTGCCCTCAGAGAGACAGGGAAGCATTACTCAAGTTCAGGAATGCTGTGAGCGGATGTTGATTAAAAGACCTGACATGCTTGCTCAGGGAAGGGGGGTGTTGGCGGAAGCTGGTTTAGCATTGCTTCACTCTGTCCCTTGAATTCTCCCTCCTGGCCAGCTGGGTGGATGTGGCCTGCAGGTGGGCCACAGGCACAGCCAGGTGGACGGTGTAGGTGATTGCACAAATCCATCATCACCTTTAGAAAAACAGCTTGAAGTGTGTATCCTTGAAAAATGAAGGCGGCATGCCATTCGTTGTAGAGACTTGCAGTCACCTGTTCCCCAGCATTAGTGGGACATGCTCAGAGATACAGTCAAAGAGCACTCATTCAACACAAAGCCTCTTAGATGAAGCAGGTAGTATTTTGTGTCTGTTCCCTTGATTCTCCTCTATTGGGAGAGGACGCATTCTCCCTGGCAAGTCATCTTGAGCTTCTATTTCTCTCATAGCTGTGGACCTTTCTCACTTGGATTATTGAGTTTAATGCCCTTGAAATGTGGCAAATGCGACACGGCCACTGACACCTTATTCCGTTTCTCTGCTCCAACCCCTACATCTTATTTGCAGGGAGGCATTCTGTTGGGCCCTGGAAGGCAGGTGGTTCAGCGGCCCCCTGGGAAAAACGAGACTGATTTTCCTCGTCTGCAAACCTATCCGTTCACTCAGCTTCACTTGATAATTCACTAGTGTTCTCTTAGCAGACTATTTTACGATATTAAAGGGTGTTTATCAAGATTTTATAATTTATAAAAGACCATAAAGATATTTCAAAAGTTGAGAAGGAGGGAAAACCTCTCAAATCTTCCCTAATAAACACAACCTTTTTTATTTCTTGACTCCCTTTTGGTCTTTCTACTGTTCATATGCATTCTTAGAATTTTAATTATGGCATACGCAAAGCTTGCGTATTCTTCTATACTTTTTAATAACTTAATTGCTTTGTTTTTCTGAATGCTATTCCATAGATTAGAATGACCACAATTTATTTGCTTTTCTTTGAGGACATTGACTTTGTTTCTAGTTTTCCACTGTTTTGTCACTGCAGGACTCTTGTCCTTTCTTTTGTGTTATTTCCTTAGGATGAAGTCTCAGGGTAGTAATATGGGTAGGGTTATCACGTAAAACACAGAATTCCCGGCCACAGTGGAATTTCAGGCAAACCAAGAATAGTTTTTTAGTATAAGTATGTCCCATGTGACATTTGGTACATACTTATACTAAAAAGTGTCCATTTTTATTTGAAATTAAAATTTAACTGGGTATCCACAATTTTTTTATTTGCTAAATCTGGCAACCCTAATTGTGAGTCAAAACAGGAACATTTTCTTGAGTCTTGATACACATTGCCAAATTTCTGTTAAATTTATTATTGGTTTAAATAAGGAGGGGAAACTTTCAGAGGAGAGAAATAAAGAAGAAAATGGGAACCCTTAGATGTTCTATAAGTAATTATCTAGGTTATTACATTTTTAGTTTTTAGGAGACTTACATAATCATATAGGATTGTATAACCATATAATGTTATAAAAATGTTCACCGACAAATAAGGACAGACTTTTCAGACCACACATACTTCTGGTAACATCTACCCAGTTTGTACCTGGTTTCTTGGTGGGGCACTTGCTCTTAGTTGCCTACTTGCTATGTGTCCCCCTTTTTTTCTTACTTATAGAACCTGATTTTGTTCAGGGCAGCAATGGGCTCAGTTAAAAACTCAATTTCTCAGGCTACCTAACGGCTAAAGTGGTCATGGGACTCAGTTCTAACCAAAAGTCCGAGCAGAAGTCTATGGTGCTCTATCTTTCCCTTCTTCCTTTGCCTGGAATGGAACTGTGATGTATAGGGATACAGCAGCCATCCTATGGCCTGTGGAAAAAAGACATGGATATGGAATGGTGAAGGAGTAAAATAAAATACACAGCTTGTATGTCCATAGTTGATGAAATAACCTTGTTCTAGTTTGTTGTATTTTTTATAAGCTTCTTCAAGTCCTTTGTAGAAATAGGCCTAAATTTGTATACACATAGATAATAAATATTCTGTGGAAGTCAGTATGCCCACAGGAGGAGGTGGAGGAACTCTTGAGGAACTGCTGTGACCGTTGCAGGTTTGAAGGCCACATCTAATTCCTGAGACTCAAGAGACCAATAGAATTCACCAGTCTAGCTTTGGGCACAAGGATTTAGATCTCAAATGAAGTGAATGTGACAAACAGGAAATTAGGGTCTGACTCTTAGGGCTTCAGAATCCGTTGTCACATCGAGGTCAGGAACTGCAGAGGTAATAAACGCAGGGAGAAATTTACAGATTAGATCAGGAATTTGTCCCGATAAGTGGGTCAAAACGAGAGAAGCAACCCACGGACACCACGCTGTACTTCTGGTGCCGTTTTCTCCCCCTGAATCTGTTTAATAGTTTACCCTCTGTCTTGGTACTTCTCCAGTGAGACAGAGTCCTGAAAAATGAGGGCGGATCTCAGTGAGAACTAACTGTCTTCTGCTGTAGTTGGAACATCTTTCCCAGAGATGAGCTTCTGGCTCTGTGCGTTTCAAACCTTGTTTCTCTTCTACTACCCACACACTTCCAGTGCTGGGCACTTTAGGACATGTTCATATCCTCTGGCCTTGCACCTTTATGAAATGACACTGGGTGAGTCAGCACAGTGGGTGGTAGGAACGTCCTGAAAACCCGCATCTACCCTGGGACATCAAACAATAACTCAACTATACATGGAATGATCAGAAGTCTCATTAACATGTCCTGTGAAGCTTCAAACTGAATGTATCCCAACTTAACTCCTTTTACCCGGATCCCAGGAATGCCCAGGGCAACTCCAGTGCCACCTGCTGTGAGACAATGTGGGATGGAGAAGAAATGGTGGTGGAAAGAGACAGTGGTTTTAACCTGTTGCTGCTGAAATAGCTTTCTAATGCAAAACAAAAGCAAAGACAAATGACTGTGTAGGCACATTATTAGGACCCCTCCTAGAGTTCTAGAAAGGCCTGTGTGCCCTTAGAAAGCTGGACCTAGGGACGCCTGGGTGGCCCAGTTGGTTGGACGACTGCCTTCGGCTCAGGTCATGGTCCCGGAGTCCCGGGATCGAGTCCCGCATCGGACTCCCAGCTCCACGGGGGGTCTGCTTCTCCCTCTGACCTTCTCCTTGCTCGTGTTCTCTCTCACTGCCTCTCTCTCAGGTAAATAAATAAAATCTTTAAAAAAAAAAAAAAAAAAAAGAAAGCTGGACCTATCTCTGTGCATTCCTTTAAAGAGATGTGCGCGTGGTTCACACATCCCTTTTGGGTTGCCTTGAGTGCTGCCTGACAACCAGAGAGCAATGTATTTTTTTGAATAAATAATGTTTAGTTTGTTTTAAAATTGTAGGCAATCCTTGCTGTTTTTACAAACAAAAAAGAAAACAAAAAGAGCAGAAATACACACGTACTATAATCCTGCCATGTGGGGATTTGAGTGTATTTTCTTTTGGGTATTCTTTTTATTGATACCTTTATATTCCTCATCATCAAAAAGGGGACAATTTCAAAATGTTATTTTGAAGATTAGATTTATGGTGAGCTTTCTCCTGCATCATTAACTATTATTATAAAAGGGTGATTAAAAAAAACTGTATAATAACTCTTAAATTCTTCATTAGGCATGTAAGTTATTATTGAACATTTAGGTTACTTTATATACATAAGATGTGGTAAGCATCTTTCTACATATATCTTTATGTGCCTTTTTTATTATGCACATAATACATTTCTAGGGCAAATTCCTAGAAGTGAAATGACTGAGTCACAAGATATGAAAAATTTAGAGAATTTTATGTATACGGATATGTTGCAGTCTAGAAAATCTATATGAATTTATACTTTTGAAAGAAATGTGTGAGAATGTTTTCCTAAACCCTTGCAAGATATTACTATTATTTAAAAAAAAAATCTTTGGAATGAAACCCATGGTTTTAATGCTTATTTCTCTGTTGTGATGCTGAACATTTCTTATATGCATTTTGGCTTTGTGTATCTTCTGCAAATTGTCAGTTCATGTCTTTAGGCAAGGGTTTTTTTCTAATCAGACATTTTTAAATTAAGGCAGTACATTTCCCCAAATGCATAGAGTCTTTTATTTTTATATTCATCGTTATGTATTTCCCTGTCTGCTCTTTCTCTGACTTTTCTTCTTCTTCCTAAATGGAGGAGTGGCCCAAAGAGTTGCCCTTGACTCCCAATTTTTTCCTTATCTAAGACTGAGTCATATGAAACTGCAGTTTGTTTTTTTTTAATGTTCAACAACTAACTTTCTTTTTTTCTTTCGTTCATTCGTTCTTTTTTAGATTGTATTTATTTATTTGCCAGAGAGAGAGAACACAAGCAGGGGGAGAGGCAGAGGGAGGGAGAGAAGCAGACTCCTTGCTGAGCAAGGAGCCCAATGTGGAACTTGATCCCAGGACCCTGGGATCATGACTTGAGCCAAAGACAGACGCTTAACCGACTGAGCCACATAGGTGTCCCTGAAACTGCAGTTTTTAGAAGGTCAAAAATGGTAAAATACCAGCCGTTTTATATGGCTAAACCTGATACATTTCTCTTGATAACCTACTCAAACTTCTTCCCTTTCCTGCCTACCATTCTGTCTGTCCATTTGTTCATGCTCCCAACCAATATTTATTAGCCAAGTGCA